>OY755239.1:91491955-91494455 GCA_963576725.1 Azorinus chamasolen | reverse complement strand
AATATTGAATAGGTAAAGAGTTAGCCCTTTACTCAATAAATACGCCTTTATACGCCTTTGTAAACAGAGTAGACCAAGATCAGACGAGCCCTGTATGAACCGTTGCCAAAACGTCCTATGTCCATGTGCCATTAAATAACTAATCTAATCAATATTCATGGTGCCATTATTTCTTACATGAATATTAAGGAGTTAAAGGGTTAATATGTCCGACCAGGCTACATGTATATCAGAAACAACTGGTAAACAGTCATGCTCGAAATGTGCAGCGGATTTTGAAATGATCCTAGTTTCACCTTGAACGGGGGTCCAGATAAGATGCATAAATTAAAACATTCCCTCCTAGACAACTTTTGGACCCAACTTCTTTGAATCTACCGAAAAAGAGCATTAAATATAGAAAAAAAGAATTTTAGAATTGCGTAGTTTTGAAACCATGGTGATAAATGGAGCATTTGTTCCTATGGAGCAAATGCTCTATTTATCACAATGGTTTCAAAGAATGAGTTTACAGAGGCGCAAAAATGCGTCAGTATGAGAGAATGGATTAAAACATTCTGAAGAATAACTCCTTTATTTCTCCACCTAGAGCTAACTCTTTAGAATCGTCTCGAATAGGGTTTCAACTTTTGTTGGAGAATATGACGAGTTTAGTACTTGAGTACGCACGTTTATATATTCCTCTATTTGAAGTTTCATTAAAATGACCAATGGTGTTAAGTATACATGTATATAGACCGGACACAAGCTTTAAGTTCTGGCCCATAACTTGGCATTGTGATATTGGCTTCCAGCTGGCCACTCTGTATCGTGAATTCTGCACATCGTCTTAACCCTTTCACCGCCAATGTCGCAAAAATGCACCACAACAATAGTGCAGTCCCAGATCAGACACCGCCTTTTCAAGGCGGCGTCTGATCAGGGACTTCACTTTTTGTCTCAAACTCTATTTGTATATCTGTGCTTCATTCCTTTGAAATTTGCATTTATTTATCTCATTTCCGTATTTTACCGAATGGTTTAACAAAATTGTAAACATTTGACAATTAGACTTTTGGACAATTAGAAATTTTGCGCCGAAAGAGTTAATTAGATGAGTAGTTCGTCAAATATTCATGAAAAGCAACCATGTGGTTTGAGAGATATGGACCGGACTCTCCAAAGTGTGAATGGACGGTCAATCGTCCACTTGACCGTGTGATCTTCATCTTCAACGGACATCGTTGGAACACGGTTTCTACGAATGAATATCTTGCAAATGCTTCATCCATGGGATATAGACCTCACACGATATATGAGCCCCTATCTGGTCTTGTGACCCTGACTTTCAACTTGACCACTGAAAATCGTCATGATGAGATGGTTTAGGAATATGATTGATTGGGGTAAAAAGCTATAGAACGGACACGACATATAAGCATCTACTGGCGTTGCGGCATTGGCCTTCAGCTGACACAGCTGAGACGTAAGGTTTGCTAATTGTATTGATAAGATAAATAGTTTATAGAAAAATCAGCTTGGTTTGGGGATATTATACCGGACACGAACATCGGCCTAGCGGTAGTAAGTATGGACGGATACCACTGACACAAGATAAAACAAGAGGGCCAAGATGACCCTTAATCGCTCACCTGATTACCATAGATTTAAGATTTTGCTGGGTAGCCCATGGGTAGGGCCAATATTGACCTTAGGGACAATATTTGAACAATGTTGATAGTGGATCACGAGCAGTGGTTCTGCAGAACAAGAATTTCAAAGATTTAGTATATTGATTTTATCAAGACAATGATTCTGACCAATGAAGATTGGGCTAAAAATGTGCCCTCTAGAATATTTTTTCTAACATTTGACCTAGTGACCTACTTTTTATTCCCACCCAACCCATGATCACACTCAACCTTGATATCACCAAGACAAATACTGTGAGCAAGTTTGAGGAAGACTGGGCTAAAAATGTGGCCACTGTCAACAGAGTGTAAACTAGATTTTTCTAAGATATGACCCAGTGACCTAAGTTTTGACCTCACATAACCCATTTTCAAACTGGTCCAAGATTTTATTAGGACACTCATTCTGTCCAATTTTCATGAAGATTTGGCTATAAATGTGACCTCTAAAGTGTTCACAAGGTTTTCCTACTATTTGACCTAGTGATCTAGTTTTTAACCCCACATAACCCACTTTCAAACTTGTTTGAGATTTTATCAAGACAATCATTATGACTATGTTTCATGAAGATTGGACAAAAATTGTGACCACTAGAGTGTTCACAAGGTTTTTTTTTACTATTTGACCTAGTGACCTAGATTTTTACCCCACGTAACCCACTTTTCAAACTCCACCAATATTTTATCAAGACAATCATTCTGACCAAGTTTCATGAAAATTGGGCTAAACATGTGACCTCTAGAGGATTCACAAGGTTTTCCTATTATTTGACCTAGTTTTTAACCCAACTTGACCCACTCGTCCGATATTTTATCAAGACATTTATTTT
>OY755239.1:91476826-91491755 GCA_963576725.1 Azorinus chamasolen | reverse complement strand
AGAAACATACAGACTTCTTCCTTTTTTCATATGAACATTGTCAATATCAGGCAACAAGATATATGCCGACGTGTATTTCTTGGATATGGAGCTAATGCCTGACTACCAAAGTTCTATTCAGACTTCCATCGTCTAACAGAAAGAATGTGGGTGATAACAAATCTGCCAGGAAAGTATCCGGTTCTGCTGTCTGAAACAAGAAACAAAATTATTTAAGAAAATATGTCTTACAGCACTACAAACGGTAGTTTAGTTTAAACATATTTTATTTCCATATTAGAGGAAATTGGGTCGGGTCACAAGTTCTTACAACATTAGATTTGACCCTCCCCATACAGAGCATTTATATATACATGTAATGGCAAACAAAATATGAACTTTAACAGAAGTTTCTAGGAAACAGAGAGAGAGAGAGAGAGAGAGAGAGAGAGAGAAGAGAAGAGAGAGAGAGAGAGAGAGAGAGAGAGGTAACGTGTATTGTAGTACGATCAGAGGACACTTAGCATATGAAAATATATCCGTAAGTAAGACATCTTAGTATAAGTTTAGAAAAAAATATATGTATAAAATACATGTATATAATATCATACTGAGAGTCGGAACAAATATCAATAACTGTACTATAGGCGGAGCTAAAACCTCCGTGATTGCTTTATAAAACAATGTACCGCAGCAAATATGGTTTTATTGTCTTCATCATTTAAATTTCGTTTGCCGAACAGAAGCATTTCGGTATTAAGAGGATGGTACCTTTGTGTTGCGTGAAATAAGTTAAGTCTCTGGTTTCGAAAAAATCTACATTGAAAAAGGTAATGTTCGGCATTTTCTACTTCATGTGAACATTCGCATAAAGGATTCTGACTCAGGTGGTTATTAAAAAGATCATCATTCAGATTACTGCAGTTGTTCCTAATTCTGGCGTGAATAGCTGACAAATACCTATCTCCGAAATAGTAATAAGATGGAACGTTATACTTACTAAAATTATTTCGTAATGACATTTTAAATGAGCTTAATGTATCCAAATTTCTGGTGTCTGGACTAATGTTGTTCCATAGTGCTATTGAAGATGGGATGCACGATCTTTTTGAGACTGACGTGCGTGAGAAAGGCACTTCGATATCATCGTCATTTCTTAATGGATAGCGAGTTAGTTCCCCTACGTTCGGTGGTATCAAATCATTGATATATGAAGGAGCCATGTTATGAGAGGCCTTATAAATAAAACAGAGCTTTTGAAACTTTCGTCGACTAACGAGTGATTCCCATCCACATTCTCTATATAGATTTTCTAGAGATACCGATCTGGTTAAGCCAGTCACGATACGGGCTGCTTCGTTTTGTAATTTTTCTAAAGTATCTGCACAGCTTTCGGAACAACCATCCCAGACAACAGAAGCATACTCTAGTATTGGCCGTACGTAAGAAAGGTAAATTTGATTTAGGGCCCTTCTGTTCAAAGTGAATTTAATGTTTTTCATAATTCCAATTGTTTTGGAAGCAGATTGAAGTATATTATCAATGTGATCATTCCACTGGCCGTTCGAATTTAGGGTGACACCTAAGTGTTTATGAGAGTTAACAAATTGTATAGCAGTACCCTCAAAAACTAGATTAGGTCGCGTGTCGTGAATTCTAAATGAAAACATCATTGCTTCAGTTTTGGCAGGGTTAAAATTAACAAGCCAAGTCTTAGCCCAAGCGGAAACTAATTTAAGATCGTGATTTAAGATACCTTCAATGTCATTTAAGGAGGTAGCAGATATGTATAGAGAGCTATCGTCCGCAAACAATCTTGTTAAGCTTAGTAGCGAATTAGCTATATCATTAACGTAAATTAAAAATAAAAGAGGTCCCAACACAGATCCCTGTGGAACACCAGCTGATATTGTTCTTACAGCAGAAATAGAAGAACGAAGAACAACTTTCTGGCATCTATTGCTTAGGTAATTAGTCAACCATATTAAAAGACGCCCGTTAATGCCATTTTCCTTTAGTTTAAAAGTAAGACCGTTATGCCATACTCGATCAAAGGCTTTTGAAATATCACAAAACACCATGCAAGAGTGTTGTCTGTTATCAAATGATTGGCAGATATGATGAACAATATCAATTAACTGGTAGACAGTAGAGTGATTTGGAAGAAACCCTGATTGGTACTTATATATCAAATTATTACCTAAGAGAAAGTTGTACATATGTTTAAAAACGATTCGTTCGAACAATTTACCACAGCAACTAAGCAGAGAGACAGGTCTATAGTTAGATGGTATGGATTTATCCCCTTTTTTAAAAAGTGGTATTACATTTGCAATTTTCCAAGCATTAGGAAAAATTCCTTCATTCAATGACCTGTTATAAAGAATAACAAGAGGTTTAGATATCGATTTGACTGACCCTTTAAGCATTCTATGAGATATACAGTCAGGGCCAGATGCTTTATTCAAGGTGAGTGAATTTATTGTGTCTTCTACCTCAGTATCATTAATATTAATGGTGTTCAGAGTACTCCTTGTCTTTGGAGAAAAAGGAGGGAGGGTAGCATTTGTGTCATCTACTGTAGATATAGATGCAAAGAAGTTATTTAAACAGTTTGATTTCTCTTCGTCGGTATAAAAACAAGAAATATGTCCATTTAAAGAAGTTTCGCACAAAGGTGGTATATTAGCAGTACAGTCATTATTCTTTATGAAGTGACGAATAGTATTCCAGAAGCCTTTTTTATCATATGTTCTTAGTTCTTCTAAATTATGTTCTAAAGAACTGAAAAATGTTTGTTTTGCATATTTTTTCATGTTATTAACTTTATTCCGCATGTGTTTATATTTATCAAAATCATGTTGTTTTGATGACTTTAAAGCTATACGTTTAAGTCTATCTCTTACTCGGCAAAATTTACGCAGCTCAGAGTCAAACCAAGGTTTATCATCATAACGGACGGTAATGTTTCGAGACGGGATACACAAATTCACAAAACTAAGGAACGTTTCTGTAAATAGTTTACAAGCATCGTCTATCGAACCTTCATTTAAACATTGCCAATCAAAATCCATTATTTTTGCATTTAAAAGCTCAAAGTTCGCTCTTTTATATAAATAAACATTTCTTTCAAAAGTTCCTCTTAGTTCATAAGGAAATGGCAACATAATAAAAGTAGCGCAATGGTCACTTATCTCAGGTGGGACTGATATAACGCCAGTATCATGGTATTTCATATCGGTGGGTATTAAGATAGGGTCCAATAAAGCATTTAGTCGTGTAGGATCTGTAATGGTATTAACCATATAATTTGTAATGAGAATATCTTTAAGCATTCTGTTATTTGGATTCAATAAATCTTCATTAAAATCACCAACTAGAATTACGTTCGAAGATACTTCGTAAGCTTTTTCTATATTGCGATTAAGGTTTACAAAAAAATCAGCATCTGACGTTTTAGGGCTATAAAATGTTCCAATCAAAAATAGTTTCCTCTTAACTTTAACGCTGATCCAGAGAGATTCAGCGCAGAATTGTTCTAAATCAGCTATTCTTTCGCAAATAAGATTAGAAGATGCATAAACAAGTAACCCCCCTCCATGATTAGTTCTATCTTTCCTATATGGCGTATCATATAATTCAGACAAAATTAGCGATTCATCAGAAACAGACATATCTAAGTGAGTTTCAGTAAAACATAAAATATCAAAATCTGCAACCGTGTCTCTGATGAAATCCAATTTATGTCTGATGCTCCTAATGTTACTATGCAGAATAGATAGGCAACTAGGTGTAGTTGTATGAAGAGTCTCGGGTCCGGGATTAGATTCAATATCTCCGGCTTGTAGTAACAAAAGTAATACAATAAATAAAAAGTGAAAGTCAACATACTGTTCTCTAATACCAAGCAACAGCTTCCATAACAAGCTAAACGCATTCCGTAGGATACTAAACAGATCAAATGAAATATTGAACTTTACTTTCGTCTTACTGAAAAAACTATATCTCCCGCTGTGGAACAAACCAATGGAGCATCTCCAAGTTTGTAGATCGTTACCCATTGGGTAATAAACTAAATATATAATTCCATATCTCCATAAAGTCTGGTCCACAGCTAGGTGAAGTCCTCTGATCATGTACCAAGAATGAAGTGTGAGAGACAATAAAGGGACTAAGAAAGCGAAGAAACAATAGAAAATGAAAAACAAATATAACACAATGAAACATGATGAAATGACAGATGGGATTTTCCTGGGAAAAAATCTTATTGAATCTAACAAGTTACAATTGATTTGATTATACTATCGGGAAAGAACAACAAAACCAATACCTGTGAGTTTCGTTAAACCTTTCACTGTCCTGCGCTCACTCCAAATTTCAATGCCTACTGAATATTCATGGACGAAACAGTTATACTGAAACACGGAAGGCGGAAATTCCAGCCATTCAGGAAGTAAACAAACAGATCTATCAAATTAAATTAGCAAACAGAGCAGACCCCGACCAGACAGCTCCTCTAAGAGCTGACTGATCTGGATCTACTGTTTGCAAACCCGTGACCAAACGGTATACAGCCAGATCACTTGTATCCAAAAGGCATATCCAGATCAACATTGTTTTTTCAAGCTGGAAAATAGTCAAATTTTAAAGACTGATCAGGTTTAACACCTTAGAAGAAGGCTGATCTGGGTATATGGAGTACCATACCCTTTAACCCTTTCCCTATTCTATGTTTATTCCAAATTTCAATACCTACTGAATATTCATGGACAAAACAGTTATAATGGAAGGTGGAACATGGTAGCCATTTTACAAAAGTAAAGAAACAGATCTTTAAAATGCCATAAGCAAACAGAGCAGACCCTGATCAAACAGCTCCTATAGGAGCCGTCTGATCTGGGTCTACTCCATTTGCAAATGCGTAAAAAACAGGTTTATATGAGGGAAAGAGTTAATCAAAATACAATAAAAACAAGAGGGTCAAGATGGTCCGATTCGAAGGTTAGATACAACCAGAAGCTTGAATTAATTGGCTTAAATGAATGCCCGTATAAATTTCCAGCTTTGGGAGATATTCTTATTTATTTCTTGGACACACCTGATATGTCGAATACTTTAGATCAACAGTATTTATTTTTTCAATTCTCGTTTTATTTAAAGAAGATCTAGATATTAAGATGTACCGTCCGGTTGGAGTCATGTATGTGTTGTAACACGAAGTAAATACATATCTGTATTTACTTCGTGGTTGTTGTAAGTGCAGGGCCCGTTCTGGGGCATCGCACTGTAACTGTTCATGGTTTTGTAAGGCGCAAGAACAATTGTACTGGACTAAACGTCGATACGAATGTGTTGAGCTCGTCTAGTGCAGGATGACTAGCCTCTCCTTGAAGCTGTCCAATGTCTGTCTGACAGCTGGTTCCAAAGTCGAACAACAACTGTGAAGAAAGAATATTGATATAGGTCTGTGGCAGGAAGCGGTTTTTAATCGAGATTTTTTTTTATTCCGCTACACATTGAGATTAAATATATACATAATTCGATCGCATCATTTTTTATGAACTCTCACCTTGAATATCACTCTAATCTATGCTATAACAAGGAAGAAAACAACAAAAATACATTTTCTACATGCTAATTCGATCAGTAGTTATACATGTCTTAGTCGGAAATGTTAAATGTCAATTATATTTGTATCATTATACTGGTACGTACAATGTCGACTGCAAAGAAAATCTTGTAATTCCAGCATATATTCATTGGTTTGTATTTCCGTATGCAGCGGAACCTCTATTTAGCGTTCACGAAAATGAATAGACAACTTTCTAAAGATGTCTTAAAACAGGTGGCCGCTTAATTCAGGACTATTAAAGTGATGCAGACAGTTCCACTGGGAGTGTCTGCATCTCTTTCGTTTCTGCGTTAAGCTACGATCGGGCTTTAAGGCCCAGAATTATGCCTCTTTGAAGTTTTCGCTTTAGAGATGTTAATTACAGACCCGCAAAAAGACCCGCAAAATTCGATAATTATTCATATCCCAAGTGAGTAATCACAAGAAATAACTTGCCGCAAACAGCAACATATCATAGAAAAACGTGTATTTGTCAATTGAACAGAGCAATGGCAGATCCAAGGATAAAACAGTTGACAATCAAAACTGGTGTAGTTAAAAGGTAATATAATTTCGATGTTTTACTCCTGTGTCTGTTTTATAGATGTTTAACGTCGCCAAAGTCACGTATTTTCGCGACACAGTAAACTCTATCTATCTATCTTCTTATAATGTGTTCAGTCAGCATTGACTATTATACACATGACGACGAGTGCGCGTGTCGCGTGGGATGTTAGGAGTATAACAAAAAGAAAGGAGCCCGGAAGGGTAGTAAAAGGGAATACGTGAATTATATACAAGATAAGAGTCCGCGTCATATCCATACTCATAGTTATTTATAGTTCATTAGAACATCCTATTTCCATCTCTGTCTCAATTTAGCCCATTTGTTCCCAGTGGATTCTTCCATCCTTATATATTGGATTAGTCTATCTTTTATCTAAGGGATGTCATGTCTAAGTTTTCATTTTTGTTTTATTTTTATATATATTGAATTTTCTATCAGCAAACAGTGTAGAATCTGATCAGACACCACATAATGCGGCGTCTGATCAGAGTCTACACTGTTTGCCTAAGTCCCATGTATGGGATCATGGGAGCAAATGGGTTAATGCACCTGGTAATAAAGGATTTCTGCTTAGATTTTTGTCTGATTAAACCTTTCCCTGTTCTAATAGACTATGTTTGTTCCAAATTAAAATTCATACTGAATAATCATGGGCAGGGTCAACTCTGTTTGCAAATGCATGAAAAAGACATTTAATAATATGAAGGAAAGGGTTCATGAGTGCCCCACGTTTCGGTAAATTGAATTTATATAGTAACTCGTTCCGACGTTTCGGTAAAAAGGTCATTATATAGTACTTCCTTATAAATCTTATATTTTTCCAAAATGTCTAAATTGAAACATTATTTTTCAGGATTAATGTCATTGTTCTTATTAATATTAGTATTATTATTATTGTTAAATCAGTTTATTAACTGATAAATTTATTGGCACATGTTTAATGGTAACACCTGTCTACCTGACTCACAGGGCTCTTTTTCAATTAAGCCATTATTGGGGCATTGGGCTATGTCCCAATTTTAGAGGTATGAGTCATCTTCCCAAAATGGTGCAAAAATGCTCTTGATTCATCAAAAATTATGGTTGTTGTATAAAAATACTACTCATAACATAGGTTTTGGTGGAGAAATACACATTTTATCTATGACTCAGCCTGAGTTTTATTTTCCTAAGATATAGCTTATTAGCTCACCAGAGCACAAAATGCTCAGGGTGAGCTTTTGTGATCACCTGATGTCTGTCAGCGTGCATCGTCAACAATTTGGACCTTAAAAAATATTCTTCTTGAATCATACAGGGTTCTCAGCTTTCATCTTTGTCACATAACATCATCTGTAGGTCATCTACAAAAGTTATATAAATTATGATCCTGGGGTCAAAATTGGCCCGCCCAGAGGTGGCCAGTTTTCTATAGTGAAATCTTCCCCTCTGATTGTATGGTGAGCAATATCAGAGCCATCATGGCCCTGTTGTTAGCTCACCAGAGCACAAAGTGCTCAGGGTGAGCTTTTGTGATCGCCTGATGTCCGGCATCCGGCGTCAGTCGTCAACAATTTGAAACTTTAAAAATCTTCTCCTCTGAATCTACAGGGTTCTCAGCTTTCATCTTTGGCACATAGCATCATCTCTAGGTCTTCTACAAAAGTTTTATAAATTATGTCCCTGGGGTCAAAATTGGCCCACCCCAGGGGTATATTGTTTTCTATAGGAACATATACTTATAGTGAAAACTTTGAAAATCTTCTCCCCTGAAACTGGAAGGTTCTCAGCTTTCATATTTTGGCACATAGCATCATGTTCAGGTCCTCTGTAAAAGTTAAATAAATGATGGCCCTAGGGTCAAAATTGGCCCCGCACCGGGGGTGTCAAGTTTTCTATAGAAACATATTGTGAAAGTATAACTTATGAATTTGTTAATATCATAGTTCTGAGGTTAAAAGTGGCCCAGCCCTGTGGGTTATACTTTAAAATAGACTTTTACAGTATAAAGGTTTCCCCTTATCCATAAGAATCACTCCAGCTAGCCAGTTATTGGAGAGGTCAAGTTCAGCTGTTCTATACTCTTAGTCTAGCAGTACTGTAATGTTGTCTGCTTCAGAATTATTGTCTGTTTGTTCACACTGTTTTTAATAGATATCAATCTTACAATTAATTCTCTTGTACAAACCACATATGAAGTTACATATAGGCGTCAGATCAGAATCCAAACTGTGTGCTAATTTCAGTCAAGTCATGCTCTGCAGTGATAGGGTTAACACCGAGTTTCTGTCATCTGTTAGAAATGTTGTCTGCTGAAAAATTAACACTGTCAATGGACCTCTTGTTTTATATAGAAACATATTGTGAAACCTTTATAAATCTTCTCCTCTGGAAATGGAAGTTTCTCGGCTTTCATATTTGGCACATAGCAGCTTTTAGCATCATCTTGAAGTCCCCTATAAAACATACATGAATTATGCCCCTGGATTCAAATGAAGCCCCGTCCCTGGGGTGGCTAGTTTTCTATAGAAAATCTTCTCCTGATTGTTTGGTGAGCGATATCAACGCCATCATTGCCCTCTTGTTTTTCATTATAGGCTGGCCAAAGAAAAGGTATACTATGAAAAGGAGGTTATTAAGGAGGAGGAGAGATGGCAGAAATTCAAAGATAATGGAAAAGATGAATATGAACTAGGGAAACAGGTTTGTACTACAATATATGCAGATTCTCATATTCATATTAATTTACTTTAAAAAAACCCAGGTAAATTGAAGTAGAAACAAACGATCTCGGGTTTATGGCATTACCAGTGTTTTATTTGACCAAAGTTTTGAACCCATACTAGGTCTTATAAGACAATAATTAACAGTTTGTTTTTTACACTAGTTTGGGAAGATGACCCATACCCCTGAAATGGGAATTTTGTCTGATTTGGGAAGGATTCAACAAATTCCCTCCTACAAATGTCCATTGCAAACGCAATTGACCCAGTCAGGCCAAAACCTCTAAAATTCATGAACAAACAGCTGACCCCAGATCAGGAGCTATCTGATGTTGGTCTGCTGTTCGTTTATGAATTTTTAAAATATTTGGTCTGACTGATTTTCTAGCTAAACACTTTGATTTCTGAATTGGGAATTTTTCAATCAAAATTGGGAAAAAACATGTTTTGCCAAGGCCCATGATTATGAACATAGCCCAATAATGGCTGTAAAATCGCTTGGAGAAAAAGAAAAAAAAGCCCTGATTGAGCTTTATTCAAATCTTCAAGGAGAGGGGAGATACCAAATACTTAGCCAAATATAAGGGTACAAAGGATTCCTCTAAAATTTATAGCCTTCAAGATGTCTTTTTTGTTTTGCCTGTACACGTATGTCTGAACATTTAAGTTTTGAACTTTTTTTTAACCCTTTCAGTTTCCTCCATAGGCTATTTTTAGACCCAACCTCTTTGAATGAATCTACCCAAAAGGAGCATTTCCTAGAGAAAAGGAACATGTTATAATTGTTTAGTATAGAAACCATTGTGATAAATAGAGCATTTGCTCCTATGGAGCAAATGCTCTATTTATCACAGTGCTTTCAAGAAATGACTATTACAGAGACGCAGAAAGGCGTATTTATGGAGGAAAGGGTTAATCTTAACCATATAAAAGCAAACAGTGTAGCAGGCCCTCTGATCTGGGTCTGCACTATTTGACCATCAAAGTCCTCAAACCAGTTGTCAATGTTAACCATTTACTCCTTGAGTTGATTATTTATGCATTAAATAATGACATCATGAATATTAATTTGATTAATTGTTATAATAGCATGTGGACAGGGGAATTTTTGGCCATGGCAGAAACTGTATAATCTTATCCACATGTATACATATTGTATACATATGTATACTTTACCGTAAGCGAACAGGGTATACCCTGATCAGATGGTTCCTACAGTAGCCGTCTGATCTCGGTCAACCCTGTTTGCAAAGGTGTAGAAAGGCAAATTAACCCATTCCCTCATATTGACAACTTTGTAGAAGTCACTTTATGAAACCATTGTGATAAATAGAGCATTTGCTCCTAGGAGCAAATGCTCTATTTATCACAATGGTTTCAAACTGCAAAATTCTAAAAAGAAATCCTTTTCTTTAGTTAATGCTCCTTTTCGGTAGATTTATTCAAAGAGGTTGTATCTAAAAATAGCCTATGAGGTAATGGGTTAATGGAATAAAGGGTTAAAATTTCCACACTGAATGTACTCTATAGTTATACACTGGTAGAGCATGCCTCTTGGATAATTCAATCTTCCAATGGTTAAGAGGTTGTCTTTAACTTGTTTTTCAGACAGAAGTCATCAATGATACTAAACAAATGATTCCAGATACCCGTAAAAGAGCGAAAACAGCGTCGGATGACCTGAAAAACTTCCTGGTAAGTATTCCATACATCCACTATCCACAATGAACCAGTGGGGATGTACAATTGAATCGCCTAGTTCATCTGCATCTGTAATACAATTTTGTCCAAGGTGTTATTCTGTATTATATTTTTGTGTCACCTGCAGAGAGGCAGTGTGTCACATAGGGACCACTTTTCTGTCGTCTGTCTGTCTGTGACAGTGTCCATCTGTCTGTCTGACACACTTTCTGTTTTTTGGCCATAATTTCTAAATTAATCGTTATAGAGCTTTCAAATTTCACAGTTCCTCTCAATGAGGACCATTGATGTAACTAAGGTCTGTCCCTCTACATTCATTACGTTTGAGTTATTCCCCTTTGTTCTGATTTTTGGACATTATTCTAACACTTCTCCCAGCAGGTGACACATGTGTTCCTTTGAACACTCTTGTTTTTGAATCTCTGTAACTTCTCGTAATCTATATACATGTGTCATTATTTTGTGATTAAACCCTGTATGTATATTTCTATCTATTTTATATCATAAAACAAAACCGAGCAGAGCATAACCAAATCAGACCGCTCCCATGGGAACCCTCTGATCTTGGTCTTCACTGTTTGCAAATGACATCGGACTCTTTTCCCCACATTCAGTGGTTTTACCCTTTCCCTTATGTAAGCGCATTTTGACGCATCTGCAAACAGAGTAGACCCAGATCAGATATAGGAGCCGTCTGATCAGGGTCTGCTCTGTTTGCTTATGGTGTAACACAAATACGATTCTACAGCTTTTGCCTGAGGCAAAATGTCATGTGTCCATATGCAATTATAAAAAATATTCTTATTAATATTCATGACGTCATTATTTCCTACATGAATATTCATCAGAGAAGGGGTTAAGGATTAGAAAGCACATAGTGTATCCTCCCAATAGATACATACTGAGGTATAATCAGCAAGCAGAAGTTATACAGGAATTCCGCTTAACTTACTTCTACAATATCAGGTAGCAACCTGTCTGAAACTCATAGGCTATTTTTAGACACAACCTCTTTGAATGAACCTACCGAAAAGGAGCATTAACTAGAGGAAAATTTTAGAATTTTGTAGTTTGAAACTAGCCTATAGGAGCAAATGCTCTATTTATCACAATGGTTTAAATAATTATTATAGGTGGCTTTTACAGATGCGTATTTATGGAGGAAAGAGTTAAATAATAAAAAATACATTTATGTCCTGTAGGAATCAGAGGCAGACCTGGCAGAGACAAAAGAATATAAGGAGGCTTTGAAGCAGATAGAAGAAGCTGAGAAAGTGTTATAACTTTTATGGAGGGACCGTTTTGTTTATGGAGGACCGTTTGTTTGTTGGGAGCTTAGAGCAAACTGCAGTAAAACTCTCTAAACTGGAAGTTAACATTAGTATCATTATCAGACTCTAAGACAGGTGGCAGCTTCATACAGGGTGAACGTCGTTCAGAAAGCTCCCAAAGGAACTTTCTGCATGTTTTTCTCCCTGCATTAAGCATAAACCTGTTAAAAAGTTCTAAATTATCCCTAAGTGCATGGTTTACTGTTTAGAAACACTTTATTAACCCTTTCCCTGTTCTATAATTATTGCAAATTTCAATACCTACTGAATATTCATTAACAAAATAGTTATAAAGAAATATGGAAGGTGGAAGATTGTAGACATTTTAGAAAGCAAAGAAACCGAGCTATCAAATTCTATTAGCAAACAGAGCAGACCCTGATTAGACGGCTCCTCTAGGAGCCGTCTGATCTGGGTCTACTCTGTTTGCAAATGCGTGAAAACACGTTTATATGAGGGAAAGGGTTAAACTTTCAAAGCAACTGTATAATAACAGTAATGCCTCAACCCATTTTTGCCCAGTGTCCCTTAAAAAGGAAATAGACCAACAGGGTAGATGCAGATCAAAGAAGGGGCTCCTGAAACAGCCCTCTGATCAGGATATGCTTGTAAAATGGATAAGTTCCAAAATAAGATATGGATGGGTGTGTTTTTTTTCAAATAATATGGGAAAAAATGGGTTAACCCATTCCCTCATATTGACGCTTTTTGATGCCTCTGTAAAAGTCACTTTGAAACCATTGTGATAAATAGAGCATTTGCTGTATAGGAGCAAATGCTCTATTTATCACAATGGTTTCAAAACTACACAACTCTAAAAGTTTACTTTTATCTAGTAAATGCTCATTTTCTGTACATTTATTCAAAAAGGTTGGGTCAAAAAATAGCATAGGAGAGAATGGGATAATGTAGGACAAAAGAGCTGTCTGCATTACTTTCTTTCACATTAACCCGTTTCCTGTTCAATATTCGTGCTACAAATAATAGTATGGATATTTATTTGCAGAATTTTGTTAATGGCATACATGTACATATCGAGGGCTTGGTGCAAAACTATTCTAACTCCTTCACAAAGTGAAGGAGTTAGAATAGTTTTGCACCAAGCCCTCAATATAAACTTTTGGTATTGTATAAACTGTAGAGTCAGATCTATTCTAATGTTAGAAGCAAACAAGGCAGATCCTGATCAGATGGCTCCTACAGGAGTTTGATCTGATCTGGGTCTACTCAAGGGCATGAAAAAGCGTTTATAAGAAGGAAAGAGTTAATAAACCACCCATTCTAATAGATCCACATGTTTACTTACTACTTACTAACCCTTTCCCTGTTCTGTGTTCATTCCAAATTTCAATACCTACTGAATATTCATAGATAAAATGATTATAATGAAATATTGAAGATGGAAAATTGTAGCCATTTTAGAAAGTAAAGACACAGATCTTTGAAATTCTATTAGCAAACAGAGTAGACCCTGATCAGACGGCTCCTCTAGGAGCCATCTGATCTGGGTCTACTCTGCATGCAAATGCCTGAAAACACATTTATATGAGGGAAAGGGTTAAGTTATCATTTTTTTTTTGAAAAATTGTTTCTGTAATTTTTTGTCAATAACGCAATGAGATTGTCAACTAGTTCAATTAACCAACCCTTTCCCTGTTCTGTATTTAGGCCAAATTTCAATACCTACTGAATATTCATTAACAAAATACATGTAGTCATAAAGAAATATGGAAGGTGGAACATTGTAGACATTAAGGAAAGTAAAGAAACAGATCTATCAAATTATATTAGCAAACAGAGCAGACCCTGATCTGGATCTACTCTGTTTGCAATTGTGTGAAAACACGTTGTATGAGGGAAATGGTTAAATCATAATGAGATGCCGAGTTATCCGACATCTCAGCCTGATTTACACTGTTTGCAATGATAACACAGCAGAATGTGATATTTGTGTACATTTTATGCACTCATTTTCATCTTTGTATTTTATGCACTCAATTTTATCTAAATAGTTATACCAGGTCAGTACAAGTGTCAGACTCAACTTAACCCTTTCCTCCATGAATATTTGTGCAAGAAATAATGATGTCATGAATATTATTTTGTTATAATAGCACATGGACACAGGATTTTTTGGCAATGGCAGAAAGTGTAGAATCTTATATCTATAAGACTATATTATATCAAAAGCAAACAGAGCAGACCCTGAACAGACGGCTCCTATAGGAACCGTCTGTTCTGGGTATACTCTGTTTGAAAAGGCGTACTTATGGAGTAAAGCGTTAATTGCAGATTCTCTCTTCAACAATACTGCATGTCAAACAAAGTTTATATCCAGATTGGACACTGAGCAAACCAGCATCTCAACTGGATGTAATCTAACTGCTAGCTTGCAAGGAGTTTTGTTGAAGTCTTACATGAATATCCATCAAGTAATGTGTTATGTTCTTTTTAACCCTTTCCCTGATCTATGTTTATTCCGAATTTCAATACCTACTGAATATTGTAAGTAGCTATAATGAAATATGGAAGGTGGTACATTGTAGCCATTTATCAAATTCCATTAGCAAATGGAGCAGACCCTGATCAGACGGCTCCTATAGGAGCTGTCTGATCTGGGTCTACTTTGTTTGCAAATTCGTAAAAAAGCATATATATGAGGCTAATAATGGGTGTAGTCTTACATAAATATTCATCAAGTTAAGTGTTACCATTATGCTCTTTTTAAACTGTAGTCCATAATTCGACTCGAGTTTGATCCAACCCGGGTAAACGTTCAATCTGTGATACTCCAATCTTTTTTCATACAAAGATATGATTTGTACGTTTCATTTATACTGCCACTTTGTACTATACATGTACAGTAGCACCTCTCTGTAGTGAGTACTTAACCCTTTTTCTCCATGAATATTCATGTAAGAGAACTTGACATCATGAATATTTATTAGACACAGGAAATGTTTGGCCATGGCAGAACTCATAGAATTTTATCTACATGTATATTGTAAGCAAACAAAGCAGACCCTACAGTATCTGT
>OY755239.1:91179326-91471826 GCA_963576725.1 Azorinus chamasolen | reverse complement strand
AGCAAATGGGTTAATGCACCTGGTAATAAAGGATTTCTGCTTAGATTTTTGTCTGATTAAACCTTTCCCAGTTCTGTGTTTGTTCCAAATTAAAATTCATACTGAATAATCATGGGCAGGGTCTACTCTGTTTGCAAATGCGTAAAAAAGACATTTAATTATATGAAGTAAAGCGTTCATGATTGCCCCACGTTTCGGTAAATTGAATTTATATAGTAACTCGTTCCGACGTTTCGGTAAAAAGGTCATTATATAGTACTTCCTTATAAATCTTATATTTTTCCAAAATGTCTAAATAGAAACATTATTTTTCAGGATTAATGTCATTGTTCTTATTAATATTAGTATTATTATTATTGTTAAATCAGTTTATATTAACTGATAAATTTACTGGCACATGTTTAATGGTAACACCTGTCTACCTGACTACCCGACTCACAGGGCTCTTTTTCAATTAAGCCATTATTGGGGCATTGGGCTATGTTCCCAATTTTGGAGGTATGAGTCATCTTCCCAAAATGGTGCAAAAAAGCTCTGATTCATCAAAAATTATGGTTGTTGTTTAAAAATAATACTCATAACATAGGTTTTGGTGGAGAAATACACATTTATCTATGACTCAGCCTGAGTTTTATTTTCCTAAGATATGGCTTATTAGCTCAGCAGAGCACAAAGTACTCAGGGTGAGCTTTTGTGATCACCTGATGTCTGTCGGCGTGCATCGTCAACAATTTGAACCTTAAAAAATATTCTTCTCTGAATCTACAGGGTTCTCAGCTTTCATCTTTGTCACATAACATCATCTGTAGGTCATCTACAAAAGTTATATAAATTATTATCCTGGGGTCAAAATTGGCACGCCCAGAGGTGGCCAGTTTTATATAGAAACATATAGTGAAATCTTCTCCTCTGATTGTATGGTGAGCGATATCAGAGCCATCATGGCCCTGTTGTTAGCCCACCAGAGCACAAAGTGCTCAGGGTGAGCTTTTGTGATCGCCTGATGTCCGGCGTCAGTTGTCAACTTTAAACTTTAAAAATCTTTTCCTCTGAATCTACAGGGTTCTCAGCTTTCATCTTTGGCACATAGCATAATCTCTAGGTCTTCTACAAAAGTTTTTATAAATTATGTCCCTGGGGTCAAAATTGGCCCACCCCAGGGGTATATTGTTTTCTATAAGAACATATACTTATAGTGAAAACTTTGAAAATCTTCTCCCCAGAAACTGGAAGGTTCTCAGCTTTCATATTTTGGCACATAGCATCATGTTCAGGTCCTCTGTAAAAGTTAAATAAATGATGGCCCTAGGGTCAAAATTGGCCCCGCACCGGGGGTGTCAAGTTTTGTATAGAAACATTGTGAAAGTATACCTTTATGAATTTTTTAATATCATAGTTCTGAGGTTAAAAGTGGCCCAGCCCTGTGGGTTATACTTTAAAATAGACTTTTACAGTATAAAGGTTTCCCCTTATCCATAAGAATCACTCCAGCTAGCCAGGGGACCGTTTCACTAAACTTCGTACGATCAATTTATCGTAAGAATTTTCGTACGAAGTTCGCAGACCTTAAATTGCGTTTCACTAAACTCGACTTCGTACGAATTTTCGTACGAATTCTTCAAATTCTTTCGTAACTTTACGATAGGGTAGGGGCATTCGTAAACTCCAAAAAATTCGTAAGTGTCATGGCGGCCGTCTTTGTTTTAGTTCGATTCGACCATATAATGACGAAAAGAACTCCATTCTCTTGTAAATTTAGAAGTTTAGTGCGGTCCGACAAGCCCCGAAATACACAGTCGTGTTATGGTACAAGTTTTAGACAATGCCGCAATGGACGTTTACTGCAACCAAGACGATGCTGAGTATTCGTGATGTCTCGAACCAATATTTGCTAAAATCTGCAATTATAGCACAACTTTAATGAGGAAAGAACATTCTAAATCACAGGTAAGATTGCTCAAGACAATTATCAATAGTTTCCAATTTTCGAATACTTTGCATCCCCCTCAACCCCCCCCCCCCCCCCCCCCCCCCCAGTTCACATGTGTGTCTCTAAATGGTGAGATCGAGCTATGTTCGGTTTTAACGATATCCCGACAGACGGCAACCATCACAAAATTAGCATGCTGTCTTACAGCCATTGATGAGGCTTCCTGATGTCATGTTTTATCTATCAGCAGGGCCATATGTATACCGTACAGTGACACAGTCCGTACATAGACCTACATGGTTTTGCTATAAGCAAGAACACATAGACATAGTTTACATGGCAATACCTTAGAACATGTTCACAATGCGAAACAGTTAGCAAAAGTTTACCATTCAATCAGTCATGAATTCATCAAATAGCAAAGTCATATACATGTTATATAATATTTACAATAATACTATGCAATCAGTGTAGATCTAGATCAGTAATGGCCATGTCAGATATGTCTTAACCCTTTCCTCCCTGAATATTTTTGCAAGAAATATTGAAAACATGCATACTTATAAGTCTAGAGATGCATTATTCTTATGGCATATGAATACAGATTTTGTAGAAAACCATTTATACATGTATCATGTCATCAGCAAACAGAACAGACCCTGATTAGTTGGCTCCTATCCCATTCCCTCATAGAATATTTTCAGATCAAACATCTTTGAATAAATCTTCGGAAAGGAGCATTAACTAGAGAAAAGGAAAATTTCAGAATTTTGTAGTTTAGAACCATTGTGATAAATAGAACATTTGCTCCTATAGAGCAAATGCTCTATTTATTACAATTGCTTCAGCAGGTGACTTTTGTGGAGGCGTCAATATGAGGGAATGGGATTTAGGAGTCATCTGATAATGGTCTACTCTGTTTGCTTTTAGGCAAAGAAAGGCATATTGATGGAGTAAAGGGTTAAAGACCCAAAACATACATCTTTTAGAGGCTGTTGTAGAGAGGTTTATGTATTTCATCACATCTTTAACCCTTTTCCTGTCAATATACATGTATAATGACAACATGAACATTACAGATCCAAACATTTTAAAGCAGTATTAACAAAGGAATTTTGACTGTGGCAGAAAGCATAGATTCATTCTATAATTTCATAAGCAAACAGAGCAGACCCTAATCAGACAGCTCCTGCAGGAGCCATCTGATCGGGTATACTCTATTTGCAAAGGCATGAAAAAGTGTTTATTTATAGGAAAGGGTTAACCCTTTACCTGTTCCCTATTCATGTGAGAAATAATGACATCATGAGTATTTACTAGCTTAATTTTTAAAATGACACATGTACTCAGGATGTCTTGGTATCAGTATGAACTGTAGTTAGGTGAATTATAATTTTATAAGCAAACAGAATATACCCCAATCAGATGCCCTATACAAGAGCTTTCTGATCTGGGTCTACTCTGTTTGCAAAGGAGTGTCAAGGTGTTTATAAAATGAGAGAAAGGGTTAAACAGTCTGTTAACAAAGGCATCTTGGAAATATATGTTGGTCACATTTGATACAGAGTAATATTGTAATGTCATTCCACAGTTGGTCTTCTTGAAATATTGAACTTTAACTCATGGTTTTCATTAAATTTTAAAACAATTAATTCGGTCATCACCAAACATGGTCTGCCAAGTCCTTTATTCATCCAAAAGTTCACTGTTACCAGAATTATCTATACATTCTATAGATAAGGGTGATCAGTAATTCTTGTTTCCATAAGTGACAACTGAGTTACATTTGGGGGTATTTCAAGGATAGTATTTTACTCTTTCATAATAATAATGATCTAGATAATAAAGTAAAATAAATCATTCTGATTGAAATTGTGACATATGATTTGCATCAACTGGCTACAGAAATGACAGACTTGATTTCAGAGTATTTGTGAAAAATCTCTGCACTAAGCTTTCTTTTTCTATTTCAGCTGATCAAAACCCACTGTAAAACCAAAGGACAAACTAGAGCTGACCATTCCTTGAAATATTAATTTACTGGTATGATTATGATATATATTTTCCTAATATAAATTATGCCTGTTTTGAAAGGTCAAAGTGTATATGGCACATGCTACAAATATTGAATAATGATTAAGTGAAATATAAATTATTATCTGAGCATTTAATTTATGATAAATCATATGATTTTAAAGGGGTATGCTTTTTCTTGTTTTCAACTGAAATAAGTATTGATACATATATGGTACATATATCTAGGTGATGTATACTTTTAAGTTTTAACATATCAATTTTTCTGTTATTGCTGACATGACTATAATATTACTAAACCTTTACTCAAATTAAGGTATTCTGCATTTACAGAAATATATTATTCAAATAATCATACTAATAATACATGTACTCAGTTTCACAAAATTAATTTATTGCATTTTTGTTCATCTGGAAGACTTGTCCATGCAGTTAACTTTAAATCATATTGTATCAAAACCTAAATCAGTAAAGAAAAAAATACCTAACTTTCACATTTGATAAGAGAATCTTAGATGGACTGGGGTTTTTATATAAAAAAAAGGAATAGAGAACCTGATCCTGATTTTTTTTTTCATTTTCATTTCAGGTGAACAGTTGATGCCTGTGCTGTCAATCATCATGTAATAATACACAACTGATTGAAATATCTTGTATTCTCATCCAGTGACTGTGTTGTAATAAAGACTGGTATATCTAGAATTGTTTTGTTTTACAAACATCATATTTAAAGGAGGTTTATACAGAAAGTTCAGTACAGTTGTATAGTAGAACCTCTCTAGAATGGCCACTTTATGAATAATCATTGCTGTCCTTTAACCCTTTATCTTGTGTATAGGCATTAACTCTTTCCCTCATACAAATGCCTTTTCAAACCTTTGTAAGCAGAGCAGACCCATATCAGATGGTTCTTGTAGGAGCTGTCCGATCAGGGGCGGCTCTGTTTCTTTATGAAGTTATAATATATCTACTTGACAATTTCTGCCATGGCCAAAAATCCTATGTTCATATGTCATTATAAAAGTTCAGCTAATGAATATTCATGATGTCATATGCAACAGGGAAAGGGTTAAGATAAAGTGGATATGTATGGATATTATTAGTTCCCCACCGGTAACTGTTTGGGTTACCGGTTGGGGGACTATAGGTTTGCTCGATTCCGTCCGTCTGTCACGCTTCGTGTCCGGGCCATATCTCCTACAAAGTTATGCCAAATTCATTATAACTTCACACATTGAAGAAGCATGGTGAGGGCTAGTGTCATGCACAAGGGCCATAACTCTAGCATCTATATTTTTGGAGTTATTCCCCTTTTCATATTTTCTTGTCAAGTTAATAACTCTTTATGTACTGGTTCAATTGATTTGAAAATTCTCATATGGATCAAGCATGATGAGTTGTAATGTCATGCACAAGAGCAATAACTCTAGCATCAATATTTTTGAGTTACTCCCCTTTTACATATTTTCTTGTTGGGACAATAAATTCTTATTTACTGATTCAATGTATGAAAGTAGGTACTAATACCATTCAGGTGGTCATGTATATACCATGGTCAACCACACCATGGGTGGGTGGGCTGGGGAGAGTGGAGGGTTTTTTTTCAGTCCGGTGGGGGACTCATGTCTTGCATAGCAATACAACATGCCCTTGTTTTTGCTGATTTTTGCCATTATCAATGACAAAATCACAAACAAAGAAATTTGTGACAATGCCAAAAGCTGCAGAAAGATATGTATTTTATTTCATAAGCAAGCAGAGCAGAACCTGATAAGAAAGTTCCTAAAGGAGCTATCTAATCTGGATCATCTGTTTGCCCAGGTTTTTTTTAAAGGAGTATCCCTGAGGTAAGGGGTCATACGCAGGTGGTGGCTTAATGTTTGTTTGCAGTTTGTTGTCTAAGCCATTTATTGTCCCCAATTTGTTCATCAATTAATACTCTTTAACATCCATTGTCTTAAATTATCTTAATCAAACTAGGAATGAATGAGTATTGCAAAAGAAATTGTGATCATCCAGCATCCATCCATCCATCTGTTCATCCGTCCATCTGTCTATAGGTCTGTCTGTCCATCCGACATCCGTCCGTCAACTTTTGCTTTGACAATATAGGTGCCACCATGGCCCTCTTGTTTATACATCTCCTAAACTGTAAATGGATTTTCACCAAATTTTATTGGAATGATGTGCAGGTGACCCTCCATGAAAGTTAATTGTTCAGTTCCATTGCATAAGTAGGTCATAGGAGCTAAAATAGATTTTAATGATGAATTTCTTTAAATGACATCTAAACCACTGGGTAGATTTTAACCAACTTTCACAGTATCTTCAGCTGACCTTCCATGTAACTTATATAAATCGTTCCAGTTCATTGTTGATCAGACAAGCTAAATAGTAGATTTATTTTAAAAAAAATTCAACCATTTCCAGTTCAATATTAATGTAAGATAATAATGATGACACCATGAAAAATGATTAGATTATTTTATAATGGCATATGAACACACAACATGTTGGCCTCATACATAAACTATATAATCGGATCTATTATAATTTATTAAACAAACCAGAGATCTATATGTCTGAACAAACAAAGCAGATCCTGAGCAAACTAGCTGCTGCTGTAGGAACTCTCTGCAAACGCGTGAAAAGGTGTTTGCATGAAGGATTAAATCATGTGTGTCTGTTGCATAAGTAGATTGATTAACTGGGTGAGCAACACATGAACAATATGACCTTCCTGTTAAGTAATTCAACATAGTAGACGGGCAGTCATACTGGATACATGTATTAATTTGGTAGATTTTGCCGAATTTTCAATAAATATATAGATAATAAATATGATAAAAAGTCCATGTAAATGTTATCAACTTAAGTATGCTGCTTGAAGGTATCTGCTTAATTTTTTTGGTGTGTGCGGGCATGTTAAGGAATGGGGAAAGTGGGACGGGGGTAATTTATTAACCCTTTCCCTGTTCTATATTTCAATACCTACTGAATATTCATTAACAAAATAGTTATAAATAAATATGAAAGGTGGAACATTGTAGACATTTCAGAGGGCAAATAAACAGATCTATCACTTACTATTAGCAAACAGAGCAGACCCTGATCAGACGGCTCATCTAGGAGCCGTCTGATCTGGGTCTACTCTGTTTGCAAATGCGTGAAAACACGTTTACATAAGGGAAATGGTTAAAAACCAATTTAGCTGCT
This sequence comes from Azorinus chamasolen, assembly GCA_963576725.1. Taxonomy (NCBI): domain Eukaryota; kingdom Metazoa; phylum Mollusca; class Bivalvia; order Cardiida; family Solecurtidae; genus Azorinus; species Azorinus chamasolen. Next base: position 91,464,646 of record OY755239.1, on the reverse strand, counting down.
GAGTGATGTCACAAAAAATAAGAGGCTTAAATCGGTATTTAAGGTAGATCTACATATTTAAATATAAAAAACAAGCCGATTTTTATTTTATTTAACCATGTATGGTTTGTTGGGGTGCTACTAAACAGAGTCTGGTAGAGTCTGGTAGAGTCCGGTAGAGTCTGGTAGAGTCTGGAGGCCTTTTTAGAAGTTTAAGTGCAATTTAAATATTATAATGCTGTTATATAGCACTATTTTGTATGTTCGCAGCAGTAGTAATTAACATCCGTTAATAAATGAGCATATAATAGCTTGAAACTCCCTGTAAATATTACCGGGGTCACACGGTAATGGCCGACCTACGTCGGATAGTCTGTTCTAGTTTTAGAAGTCTATATGGTATTAAATTTCCCCCTTTTTATCAGAAAACATTTTACATACATTAATAAGTGATTTTATTATAATTTCAAAGGCAGTATGGACATGATATACATGTATTGTATGACAGATTGTTGTTTCGCCTTTTTCAGATTGGCGAAAAGTCGGAGGGTATCGGTAGTGTCTGGAGATGAAAACGGGAGTTTTTGGCCAACATTTGCAAAATTAAGCGAATTAATGTATTAATAACAAGGTAGAGATGTATCTGCAACCATATTTCAAATAAAATTGTGTAGCAATTTGTGAATAATTGGACTCAAATTGTTAGTATCGAAACCTAAGTATACGACTCTATCCGACGTAGGGCGGCCATTACCGCGTGACCCGGTAATATTTACTGGGTGTTTTCAAGCTAATATACGATCATTTTTTAATGGATATTAACTACTATAGCTTCAAACATACAAAATAATGTTATATAACAGCATTATAATCTTTAAATTACACTAAAAAGGCCTCCAGACTCTACCGGACTCTACCAGACTCTACCGGACTCTACCAGACTCTGTTTAGTAGCACCGGTTTGTTGATATCTATACAGGATTACATTCGTACTGAAATCAGCTTTAACGTGCAGCAGGTGCGAGTAGAATCGTTGCCGAAAGGAGCGTATGTTCGCTTTGGTAAAATTATTTTGAACATCTCTTGTACAAAATATCCCGTAATTTCACATCCTAGCGATGAATAGTAACATAGTTGGACGCTAAGTAGCAATTTCAATGAGACATAAACTATTGAATGGGAAATATTACACGGTGAATATGCAGACACGCATTTCTATCACGCCCGCGCCTGCGACGGAAGTGTGTGTTGCTATGGAATAATCCTACCTCAGTTGTGAAGAGGACTTACGAATTTCGCAGCTACGAAGTTCGCAAGTGACTATCGTACGAACGGGTTAGTGAAACGCTCGTAACTTTTTTCGTACGAACTTCGTAAGCAAAATTCTTAAGCCTACGAAGTTCGTAAGTTACGAAGTTTAGTGAAACGGCCGCCAGTTATTGGAGAGGTCAAGTTCAGCTGTTCTATACTCTTAGTCTAGCAGTACTGTAATGTTGTCTGCTTCAGAATTATTGTCTGTTTGTTCACACTGTTTTTAATAGATATCAATCTTACAATTAATTCTCTTGTACAAACCACATATGAAGTTACATATAGGCGTCAGATCAGAATCCAAACTGTGTGCTAATTTCAGTCAAGTCATGCTCTGCAGTGATAGGGTTAACACCGAGTTTCTGTCATCTGTTAGAAATGTTGTCTGCTGAAAAATTAACACCGTCAATGGACCTCTTGTTTTATATAGAAACATATTGTGAAACCTTTATAAATCTTCTCCTGTGGAAATGGAAGTTTGTCAGCTTTCATATTTGGCACATAGCTGCTTTTAGCATCATCTTGAAGTCCCCTATAAAACATACATGAATTATGCCCCTTGATTCAAATGAAGCCCCGTCCCTGGGTTGGCTAGTTTTCTATAGAAAATCTTCTCCTGATTGTTTGGTGAGCGATATCAACGCCATCATTGCCTTCTTGTTTTTCATTATAGGCTGGCCAAAGAAAAGGTATACTATGAAAAGGAGGTTATTAAGGAGGAAGAGAGATGGCAGAAATTCAAAGATAATGGAAAAGATGAATATGAACTAGGGAAACAGGTTTGTACTACAATATATATGCAGATTCTCATATTCATATTAATTTACTTTAAAAAAACTTAGATAAATTGAAGTAGAAACAAATGATTATGGGTTTATGGCATTACCAGTGTTTTATTTGATCAAAGTTTTGAACCCATACTGGGTCTTATAAGACAATAATTAACAGTTTGTTTTTTACACTAGTTTGGGAAGATGACCCATACCCCTGAAATGGGAATTTTGTCTGATTTGGGAAGGTTTCAACAAATTCTCTCCTACAAATATCCATTGCAAACGCAATTGACCCAGTCAGGCCAAACCTCAAAACCTCATGAACAAACAGCTGACCCCAGATCAGGAGCTGTCTGATGTTGGTCTGCTGTTTGTTTATGAATTTTTAAAATATTTGGTCTGACTTGATTTTTCTAGCTAAACACTGATTTCTGAATTGGGAATTTTTCAATCAAAATTGGGAAAAAAACATGTTTTGCCATGATTGTGAACATTGCCCAAGAATGGCTGTAAAATCGCTTGGAAAAAAAAGCCCTGATTGAGCTTTATTCAAATCTCCAAGGAGAGGGGAGATACCAAATACTTAGCCAAATATAAGGGTACAAAGGATTCCTCTAAAATTTATAGCCTTCAAGATGTCTTTTTGTTTTGCCTGTACACGTATGTCTGCACATTTAATTTTTGAACTTTTTTTAGCCCTTTCAGTTTCCTCCATAGGCTATTTTTAGACCCAACCTCTTTGAATGAATCTACCCAAAAGGAGCATTTCCTAGAGAAAAGGAACATGTTATAATTGTTTAGTATAGAAACCATTGTGATAAATAGAGCATTTGCTCCTATGGAGCAAATGCTTTATTTATCACAGTGCTTTCAAGAAATGACTATTACAGAGTCGCAGAAAGGCGTATTTATGGAGGAAAGGGTTAATTTTAACCATATAAATGCAAACAGTGTAGCAGGCCCTCTGATCTGGGTCTGCACTATTTGACCATCAAAGTCCTCGAACCAATTGTCAATGTTAACCATTTACTCCCTGAATTGATTATTTATGCATTAAATAATGACATCATGAATATTAATTAGATTAATTGTTATAATAGCATGTGGACAGGGGAATTTTTGGCCATGGCAGAAACTGTATAATCTTATCCACATGTATACATATTGTATACATATGTATACTTTACCGTAAGCGAACAGGGTATACCCTGATCAGATGGTTCCTACAGTAGCCGTCTGATCTAGGTCAACCCTGTTTGCAAAGGTGTAGAAAGGCAAATTAAAACATTCCCTCATATTGACGACTTTGTAGAAGTCGCTTTATGAAACCATTGTGATAAATAGAGCATTTTGCTCCTAGGAGCAAATGCTCTATTTATCACAATGGTTTCAAACTGCAAAATTCTAAAAAAAATCCTTTTCTTTAGTTAATGCTCCTTTTCGGTAGATTTATTCAAAGAGGTTGTATCTAAAAATAGCCTGTGAGGTAATGGGTTAATGGAATAAAGGGTTAAAATTTCCACACTGAATGTACTCTATAGTTATACACTGGTAGAGCATGCCTCTTGGATAATTCAATCTTCCAATGGTTAAGACGTTGTCTTTAACTTGTTTTTCAGACAGAAGTCATCAATGATACTAAACAAATGATTCCAGATACCCGTAAAAGAGCGAAAACAGCGTCGGATGACCTGAAAAACTTCCTGGTAAGTATTCCATAAATCCACTATCCACAAAGAACCAGTGGGGATGTACAATTGAATCGCCTAATTCATCTGCATCTCTATAATACAATTTTGTCCAAGGTGTTATTCTGTATTATATTTTTGTGTCACCTGCAGAGAGGCAGTGTGTCACATAGGGATCACTTTTCTGTCGTCCGTCTGTCTGTCTGTCTGTCCATCTGTCTGTCTGACACACTTTCTGTTTTTTGGCCATAATTTCTAAATTAATCGTTATAGAGCTTTCGAATTTCACAATTCCTCTCAATGAGGACCATTGATGTAACTAAGGTCTGTCACTCTACATGCATTACGTTTTGAGTTATTCCCCTTTGTTCTGATTTTTGGACATTATTCTAACACTTCTCCCAGAAGGTGACACATGTGTTCCTTTGAACACTCTTGTTTTTGAATCTCTGTAACTTCTCGTAATCTATGTACATGTGTCATTATTTTGTGATTAAACCCTGTATGTATCTTTCTATCTATTTTATATCATAAAACAAAACCGAGCAGAGCATAACCGAATCAGACCGCTCCCATAGGAACCCTCTGATCTTGGTCTTCACTGTTTGCAAATGACATCTGATTCTTTTCCCCACATTCAGTGGTTTTACCCTTTCCCTTAGGTAAGCGCATTTTGACGCATCTGCAAACAGAGTAGACCCAGATCAGACGGCTCCTATAGGAGCCGTCTGATCAGGGTCTGCTCTGTTTGCTTATGGTGTAACACAAATACGATTCTACAGCTTTTGCCTGAGGCAAAATGTCATGTGTCCATATGCAATTATAAAAAATATTCTTATTAATATTCATGACGTCATTATTTCCTACATGAATATTCATCAGAGAAGGGGTTAAGGATTAGAAAGCACATAGTGTATCCTCCCAATAGATACATACTGAGGTATAATCAGCAAGCATTTCTAAGTTATACAGGAATTCCGCTTAACTTACTTCTACAATATCAGGTACCAACCTGTCTGAAACTCATAGGCTATTTTTAGACACAACCTCTTTGAATGAATCTACCGAAAAGGAGCATTAACTAGAGGAAAATTTTAGGATTTTGTAGTTTGAAACCATCCTATAGGAGCAAATGCCCTATTTATTACAATGGTTTCAATAATTATTATAGGTGATTTTTACAGATGCGTATTTATGGAGGAAAGAGTTAAATAATAAAAAATACATTTATGTCCTGTAGGAATCGGAGGCAGACCTGGCAGAGACAAAAGAATATAAGGAGGCTTTGAAGCAGATAGAAGAAGCTGAGAAAGTGTTATAACTTTTATGGAGGGACCGTTTTGTTTATGGAGGACCGTTTGTTTGTTGGGAGCTTAGAGCAAACTGCAGTAAAACTCTCTAAACTGGAAGTTAACATTAGTATCATTACCAGACTCTAAGACAGGTGGCAGCTTCATACAGGGTGAACGTCATTCAGAAAGCTCCCAAAGGAACTTTCTGCATGTTTTTCTCCCTGCATTAAGCATAAACCTGTTAAAAAGTTCTAAATTATCCCTAAGTGTATGGTTTACTGTTTAGAAACACTTTATTAAACTTTAAAAGCAACTGTATAATAACAGTAATGCCTCAACCCATTTTTGCCCAGTGTCCCTTAAAAAGGAAATAGACCAACAGGGTAGATGCAGATCAAAGAAGGGGCTCCTGAAACAGCCCTCTGATCAGGATATGCTTGTAAAATGGATAAGTTCCAAAATAAGATATGGATGGGTTGTTTTTTTCTCAAATAATATGGGAAAAAATGGGTTAACCCATTCCCTCATATTGACGCCTTTTGATGCCTCTGTAAAAGTCACTTTGAAACCATTGTGATAAATAGAGCATTTGCTGTATAGGAGCAAATGCTCTATTTATCACAATGGTTTCAAAACTACACATCTCTAAAAGTTTACTTTTATCTAGCAAATGCTCATTTTCTGTACATTTATTCAAAAAGGTTGGGTCAAAAAATAGCATAGGAGAGAATGGGATAATGTAGGACAAAAGAGCTGTCTGCATTACTTTCTTTCACATTAACCCGTTTCCTGTTCAATATTCGTGCTACAAATAATAGTATGGATATTTATTTGCAGAATTTTGTTAATGGCATACATGTACATATCGAGGGCTTGGTGCAAAACTATTCTAACTCCTTCACAAAGTGAAGGAGTTAGAATAGTTTTGCACCAAGCCCTCAATATAAACTTTTGGTATTGTATAAACTGTAGAGTCAGATCTATTCTAATGTTAGAAGCAAACAAGGCAGATCCTGATCAGATGGCTCCTACAGGAGTTTGATCTGATCTGGGTCTACTCAAGGGCATGAAAAAGCGTTTATAAGAAGGAAAGAGTTAATAAACCACCCATTCTAATAGATCCACATGTTTACTTACTACTTACTAACCCTTTCCCTGTTCTGTGTTCATTCCAAATTTCAATACCTACTGAATATTCATAGATAAAATGATTATAATGAAATATTGAAGATGGAAAATTGTAGCCATTTTAGAAAGTAAAGACACAGATCTTTGAAATTCTATTAGCAAACAGAGTAGACCCTGATCAGACGGCTCCTCTAGGAGCCATCTGATCTGGGTCTACTCTGCATGCAAATGCCTGAAAACACATTTATATGAGGGAAAGGGTTAAGTTATCATTTTTTTTTTGAAAAATTGTTTCTGTAATTTTTTGTCAATAACGCAATGAGATTGTCAACTAGTTCAATTAACCAACCCTTTCCCTGTTCTGTATTTAGGCCAAATTTCAATACCTACTGAATATTCATTAACAAAATACATGTAGTCATAAAGAAATATGGAAGGTGGAACATTGTAGACATTAAGGAAAGTAAAGAAACAGATCTATCAAATTATATTAGCAAACAGAGCAGACCCTGATCTGGATCTACTCTGTTTGCAATTGTGTGAAAACACGTTGTATGAGGGAAATGGTTAAATCATAATGAGATGCCGAGTTATCCGACATCTCAGCCTGATTTACACTGTTTGCAATGATAACACAGCAGAATGTGATATTTGTGTACATTTTATGCACTCATTTTCATCTTTGTATTTTATGCACTCAATTTTATCTAAATAGTTATACCAGGTCAGTACAAGTGTCAGACTCAACTTAACCCTTTCCTCCATGAATATTTGTGCAAGAAATAATGATGTCATGAATATTATTTTGTTATAATAGCACATGGACACAGGATTTTTTGGCAATGGCAGAAAGTGTAGAATCTTATATCTATAAGACTATATTATATCAAAAGCAAACAGAGCAGACCCTGAACAGACGGCTCCTATAGGAACCGTCTGTTCTGGGTATACTCTGTTTGAAAAGGCGTACTTATGGAGTAAAGCGTTAATTGCAGATTCTCTCTTCAACAATACTGCATGTCAAACAAAGTTTATATCCAGATTGGACACTGAGCAAACCAGCATCTCAACTGGATGTAATCTAACTGCTAGCTTGCAAGGAGTTTTGTTGAAGTCTTACATGAATATCCATCAAGTAATGTGTTATGTTCTTTTTAACCCTTTCCCTGATCTATGTTTATTCCGAATTTCAATACCTACTGAATATTGTAAGTAGCTATAATGAAATATGGAAGGTGGTACATAGTAGCCATTTATCAAATTCCATTAGCAAATGGAGCAGACCCTGATCAGACGGCTCCTATAGGAGCTGTCTGATCTGGGTCTACTTTGTTTGCAAATTCGTAAAAAAGCATATATATGAGGCTAATAATGGGTGTAGTCTTACATAAATATTCATCAAGTTAAGTGTTACCATTATGCTCTTTTTAAACTGTAGTCCATAATTCGACTCGAGTTTGATCCAACCCGGGTAAACGTTCAATCTGTGATACTCCAATCTTTTTTCATACAAAGATATGATTTGTACGTTTCATTTATACTGCCACTTTGTACTATACATGTACAGTAGCACCTCTCTGTAGTGAGTACTTAACCCTTTTTCTCCATGAATATTCATGTAAGAGAACTTGACATCATGAATATTTATTAGACACAGGAAATGTTTGGCCATGGCAGAACTCATAGAATTTTATCTACATGTATATTGTAAGCAAACAAAGCAGACCCTACAGTATCTGTCTGATACATGTATATGTCTTCTCTGTTTGCAAGGGTGTAAATGCGTAGAAACTCTTTACCTGATGAATTCATGATAACATGAATATTAATTAGCATACCTTTTTTAAAGGTATATATAAACATACGATTTTTAGACCATTGCAGAAACTGTGGAATCAAATCTATATACAGTAAAACCTCTATAATGGCCACTAAATTGGTATTTAGGGCAGGTGGCTGCTTAAAACAAGGTGAAAGTGAAACAGAACGCTCCTATAGGAGCGTTCTGTTTTACTTTCACCTTGCTTTAAGCAACCACCTGCCTTTAACACAAAACAATTGATGTAATTTAGTGGCCGTTATAGAGAGGTTTTACTGTAATTCCATAAGCAAACAGAGCAAAGGGTTATAGTACACCCCCTAAAAACCCACTTTCTCACACTTTTGCAAACAGAGTAGGCCCAGATCAGATGGCTCCTGTAGCAGTTGTCTGATCAGGGTCCGCATTGTTTGCTTTATATGGCATTATAATAAATCTGACTGCAGTTTCTGTTAATACCAAGCTGTGAACATATAAAAATTCAGCTTATGATTTAATGATGTCATTATTTCTTACACAAAAAAAATCGAAACATGTACATGTATACAGTAAAATAAGAAAATGTGTTGGTTGTTAATTTACCCCATATTATTTCTTACATGAATATTCAACAGAGAAACAGATTAATGCAGAGTAAAAGTACTGGTAAATGCAGAAAGTGTCTGCTGTAGCTTTCTGAATAAATTGTCTTCCATTATCAATGACTGCAGTAGAACCTGTCTTAACCCATTACCTCATAGGCTATTTTTAGATACAACCTCTTTGAATAAATCTACCGAAAAGGAGCATAACTAGAGAAAAGGGAAGTTTTAGAATTTTGTAGTTTAAAACCATTGTGATAAATAGAGCATTTGCTCCTATAGGAGCAAATGCTCTATTTATCACAATGGTTTCAAGAAGTGACTATTACAGAGGCGTAGAAAGGTGTATTTATGGAGGAAAGGGAAAAGCAGCCATTCATTTATTGAGTACAGGAGTCTTCAAAAGCAGAAGTTTGTTTGATGCACGGCAAAAGTAATGCAGAAAGGTCCAATACAAGCTTTCTGCATTATTTTGACCAGCATTTAAGTACCCTCTGTCTTAAAGACCCAATTTAGACCTTTCATTGGTCACTTAGGACAGGTTTAGCTGCATATTGATATTGGTTCCTGTAAACATTTGAAATTTAAATACAATGTGTATTACTGTAGGGTTAATACCCTTATTTTTTCTGTGTCATGTGTTCACAACAGTATTTTATGCACACCTTTACTTGAATGTACATGTATTAATTGCTACTAACTTGAATATACAAGTATTTGTTGATACTAACTTATTTTAAAGATTTGATATTGAAGGAAACGATTGCCATGGCAACTTTCATACCAAGAGTTACAACAAGTACAAATACTTCTACATTTTCATTGGTTTTGACACTGTGCAATTGAAATATGAAATAGAATTCTGACTGTACTATTTTCTTTCCTTGTGTTTTTCTGAAGCCTGTAAAATTTCGAAATTTAGTTAATCAGACAAATATATAAAGAATAAAATTGTGTAATTTTGTCACGAGTTAGATTACTCTTTTTTAAATGAAATAAATCATTTTCACTCAATGCATTGAATTTACAGTTGGTACTTGCAGTGATAGGAAAAGGCAAACGGGTTATTGCATTATTGTAGACCACGACCAGTAGCTTACCTCACTGACAGTCAGATATAACCAGCTCTACACTACTGTAAAATTTGTATAAGTGACTTACTGAATAATAACTTCTAACCCATAACTGTATGAGCTGTCTGATCAGGGTCTGCTGTGTTTGCCTATGAAACTAGAAAACTGACTTACTGAGAGAGGGTCCTGCAGATGATCTTTTGTTGAATATGGCATTTTTGATAAATCAAGGGCAGATAACTCTAGACATGGTGATCTCATTCAACCCAAAAACTAAAGGTGTCTCTATCATAATACTAAGCATATGCCCTTAATATGAACCAACTATGTGAAGTACTATTTGAGTTATCACGTCACATCAAAACTGTTGACAAAAGTTTATGGCATGCTGGATGACTCAAGGGCAGGTTAACTCTAGACATAGTGATCCGATACTACCCAAAACTATAGGCATCTTCCTCTGATAATACTAAGCATATGCCCTCAATATGTGAAGTACTGTTTGAGTTATAGCGTCACATCAAAAGTGTTGACAAAAGTTGATGGCATTTTTTGGTGAATCAAAGACAGATAACTCGACAGTGATCCGATTCAACCAAAACAATAAAGGTGTCTTCCTCTGATGATACTAAGCATATGCCCTTGGTTGATTAAAGTGTTTTTCTGTATAAATTATCAGATTCGACCATATTCGTATGTCCACATGCTGTAGACCCTGATCCAGATAGACATCCTATGTCTAGGTCTTCACTATTTGCAACTTGTGCCTCAACCCCTACTGTGCGGGACACACGTCACTAATGTCCTTTGCAAACAGTGTAGACCTTAATGAGAGGGTTCCTAGAGGAACCCTCTCATTAGGATCTGCGCAGTTTGTCATGTTATTCTTTTAAGAAAAATCCCCAAATATTCACGATAAGCTTGGCCCGTTTGAATTTTGGAATAGTCCATTTGAAATTCAGCGTTTTAAGGGTTAAATGGCAAGGCTTGCTTACAAAACAATTATTGTGCATATACACTTACCAAGAAATGCTTTCATCCAGTCCAGTAGGGAAGCTCTTGATTTGAATCTTCAATCTTACGAGAGTATTGTAAAGTACATCTAGATGTTTTTGTTGCTGTGATGTATCCGTGTAAGATTTGATTGGTGAAGGATAAATGTCTGCTTTTTGTACATCATGATCAATGTTAGTGAAATAAAAAAGTATGAAGAGAAAATAATTCCGTTTTCTTTGAATTCTGTAGAACACTTTCATTTGGTAAATAAGATTCTCAGAATAATTATCATTTGTTTAAGCACGTTTTCCAATGAATATTAATTTAACAATTTCCCTGTTGTACATATACATTCAAAATTTCATTACCTACTGGATATAAATGAACAAAATAATTATAATGAAATATTGATGGTGGAATAGAATATATTATAGCCATTTTAGAAACTAAAACTTTCATTAGCAAACAGAGCAGACCCTTATCAGACGGATTCTGCAGGAGCATTCGGATCTGGATCTACTCTGAAAAGAGTTTATATGAAGGAAAGAGTTAAGAATTATAATTGCCTAAATATTCTTTGAATATTTTCAATTACGTGTTAACCCATTCCCTCATATTGACGACTTTTGACAACTCTGTAAAAGTCACTTTGTGGAACCATTGTGATAGAGCATTTGCTCCTATAGGAGCAAATGCTCTATTTATCACAATGGTTTCAAACTACAAACTTCTAAAAGTTTCCTTTTCTCTATTTAATGCTCCTTTTCGGTAGATTTATTCAAAGAGGTTGTATCTAAAAATAGCCTATGAAGTAATGGGTTAACAAGGAAAGTTTTGGCTGCGACAGAATTCAGTGAACAGAGCAGACCCTGATCGTCCAGTGATCAGACAGTTCCTACAAGTGTTGTCTGGTCTGGGTTTTCTATTTTAGTAGGTGTTAAAAGTCGTCTATACGAGGGAAATCGTTAACCTAAGCACTCTATTGGTGAATTTGAGGTAACTTAGTTGGATATCGGCATCGCAACTGGGATCCAAAATCTTTAAGCAGAAGGCAGTGGTACAGACAGCTATATCTAACCCCGTAAACACTTCATAATTGGGAGTAAAGTTTTCAAGAAAATCAGGCAAGGATTGAGAAATGGACTGATAGATGAAAATATCAGACCTTCTAGCTGATACTGAACTAGTTTCTGCACAGTCATTTGAACACAATAATGGGGTAGAATTGTATACAGGATACAGAGCTACAGATAACGGTGCGTACTCAAATACTAAAATCGTCATTTCTCCACCAAAACCTATGTTGTGACCACTCTTTAGAATCGTCTCGAAGAGACGATTCTAAAGAGTGGTCACAACATAGGTTTTAGTGGAGAAATAAAGAAGTTATACTTGAAAATATTTCAATTTACGCATCTTATCTAGAGCTCTGAGGATATACAATATATACCGGACATTTTACCGATATCGTTGAAACAAGTTCTGTACATTTCCTTTTGACCAGATTAATATTTTGTCAATCTTGGCCTTGGAGTTTGATATATTGTGTAAAAAACAGACTTGCTTACCAGAGTGAAGTAATTGCCTTAGCCTATTTTAAATTTTCTTTCCTATTCCTTAGTTTTGATTTCTGATCCCAATTTTCCTTGACCCTTCCCAGCTTGTGCCAAAGTATCAAATTAACCTCAACTAAATGAAAATTCCAAGACCGTCAAAGGTCCACAACTGTCAACAGGAAAATCATTGTATAAACTATTAATAGCACGATCAACATATCAATACTTAATTAACCCTTTCCCTCATCTAAACATGTTTTCACGCATCTGCAAACAGAGTAGACCCAGATCAGACGGCTCCTATAGGAGCCGTCTGATCAGGGTCTGCTCTGTTTGCTAATGGACTTTGATAGATCTGTTTCTTTACTTTTTAAAATGGCTACAGTGTTCCATATCCCATTATAACTGTTTTGTCGATGAATGTTCAGTAGGTATTGAAATTTGTAATAAACATACAACAGGGAAAGGTTTAAGGCTCCTGTGAAGTTTCATTTAATTCCGATCATTAGTTGTGCATTTTTAAAACATGAGCTCCGTGTGTTGGTGCATTATACGCCCGAAGTATGTGCTGTCGTAACATGCACAATGTTAATATGGGAGGGACTCATGTTATCTAGTTATCAAGTGGATGATGACCTTGACCTTTTAACAACAGACATCAAAATCAACAGGAATCATCTACTTGTCTCGACCAATCTCCCTACATGAAGACAGCACACCCAATAGTTATCATGTTATTGAGCGGACAAGATTTTTTAGTTGAAAGTAATGAGTAATGACCTTGAACTGACTGACCTCAGTCAATAGAGGTCATCTACTGACCATGACCAACCGAAGACAGCACACTTGATAGTTGTCAAACTATTGAGTAGACAATATTTTTGAGCTGAAGGTCACTGTGACATAGACCATTGACCGACTGGCCTCAAAATCATTAGGGGTCCTCTAATGGCCATTACAAACTTCCCTACTAAGTATGCAAACTTCACACCTAATAATTATCAAGTTATTTATTGGACATGGGCGTTTTATGGAAGGTCACTGTGACCTTGACCAATGACCAACTGACCTCAAAATCTATAGGGGTCATCTACTAGCCAGGATCAACCTTCTTATTAAGTATGAAGACAGCATACCTAATACTTATCAAGTTATTGAGCGGACAATGTTTTAGCTGAAGGTCAGTGACCTTGACCTTTAACTGAATGACCTCAAAATCCATAGGGATCATCTACTAGCCAGGACCAACGTTCCTATTAAGTATGAAGACAGCACACCTAATACTTGTCAGGTTATTGAGTGGACAAGATTTTAGAGTTGAAGGTCACTGTGACCTTGACCTTTGACTGACTGGCCTTAAAATCATTTTGGATCATCTACTGACCATGACCTACCTCTCTATTATGTATGATGATTATACAACTAACAGTTGTCAAGTTATTGAGCGGACAAAAATGTGGCTTAAGGACGGACGGACGGATGGATGGACGGGCGCCATATTTAATATTAAATATGTACCATAATACGACCAAAGTAAACTTCTTGCGTAAATTTTTTTAACGAGTTGTCCATAATTTCCCTGTCCCATCAAGATGGCTGACTGCTGCCAAGGTGAGCTATTGGGATGATCCTGTGTCTGTCGTCATGCGCGAGTCAACAATTTACTTAAACATCATCTTGTCAGAAACCAGATTTGATATTTGGTATATCGCATGATCTGATGGTCATCTTCAAAATTTGTTCATATTATGACCCCCTGACCAAAATGGTCCTGCACTGGGGCTTATCAGTTTTTCATAGGAAAATCTTTTAAAAATCTTGTCAAAAACCACGTCCCAGAGCTTAGATATTTGGTGTATAGATTTTCTTAGTATATCTTTATGAAGTAGTTCTGAGGTTTAAATGGGTTATACTTTGAAATAGACTTCACATCAGATACTATAGTTTAAATGTTTCCTCTTATTCAGAGGTAGCCAGTTACACACTCCAGCTGAGAGCTGGACAGTGGGTGTTTATGCCATTATTGTCCCCTATTCTCAGTACAGTAGACATTGTGTTTAAAGAAATAATAAACATTCACTTTAGATTGAGAAAACTACAGTAGTACATGTTCAACGATCAGATGGCGTTGTTTACAAAACAGTACGTATGTAAACACAGAAAATTAACGATAAATTAAACTGCGACATGTTGTATAGGTTAATCCAGGTCTAACAGCATAACCACTGCTTCCTATTATAATATACATGCCAGAGTTGTATTGTCCTGTTTTATTAACCTGTCAAATTATACGCTTGCTGAACACGCCATATTTAGCTTCGGTTGATATCGATAGTTTCCGCTAATAAAAGCTTTCTTACTTGGCTTATTCAAGTACCTGTATATTTATTTGTGAATCTCGTGAAAAACGTTTGAAACACAGTTTTACCCAAGCTAAATATATCCTTTCAGTGACGTAGGAATATTCAAATTTGACAGGTTAATACAGGTAAACCACGCTATATTGAGACTTGTTGTTATTTTGTTGTTTACATAACAGAACACAAATATAGGACCAGACAACATAATGTAGTAAGTTGCCACCAATACTGTACTGGGCTTTGGTCTAATGGATATGTATCTGGTCTTGCAAACAGGGGGCCGTGAGTTCGAATCCCAGGCTATGCAGTTTTCTTTTTAAAACAAAAATGTTTTGCTATTTGTAATCATCTTTTTAATTTTAAGTCGTTTTCTATTATATGTTAATATTTTTTTATTAATTATTATATGCTATATTTATTGTTGTTTTGTATGGACAATTAATTAATAAAAAACATATTGGCCATTGGTCAGAATCGAACTCGAGACCCGCCGCATGCAAGCCCAGATACATATCCATTGCACCACGACAATTATTTTGAAGGGTTGTGGCTTGCGAAGTCCTTTAAAAATTAGGAAGCGCCATAGTCGCTTCATTTTGTTTACATTAGAGTAGGTCATGTTTTGTTCCAAAATAAGTTGGTCTATCTGTACTTATCGTTAATTTTCTGTGTTTACATACACACTGTTTTGGAAACAACGCCATCTGATCGTTGTACTACTGTAGGTGGTTAAATTATTTTTGGAAGTTGTTTTAGTATTTTATAAAAGTTACAATGCTTTAGATCAGAATCCAAACTGTTTGCTAATTTCAGTCGTCATGCTCAGCAGTGGTAGGGTTAACACTAATTTGTCATGTTAGAAATGTTGTCTGCTGAAAAACTAACATTGTCAATATATTGCTATAACTATAATATGAGCGACAATGTGGGCCAATGGCACTCTTTTTCATAGAAAAATCTTTAAAAATCTTCTCTGAAACTGCAAGGCCTAGACCTTTGATAGTTGGTATGTAGCATCCTTTAATGGTTCGTTTCCAAGATTATTCAAATTAGAAGACCTTGGGGGGAAAATGGCCCCATCCCAGATTACATGAATTTATTGTATACAACTAGAAAATTGGGACAGCGATACCCCGTGTAGGTGCTTGCCTAGCTGCACGTAAAATTCCTAAGTCATTTGACCTTGACATTTGGCTTGAGGGCAGCCTGGACCGGGTGCTTAATGAAAGTATGGATGGGGTTTAATGTGTATATACCTTTCCATGCCAATAGCTTTACAGTTAGTGAGATATAAGACGATGAAAAAAAAACCTCTGTGACAACCAACTGCACGTAAAATTCCCAAGTCTGTTGACCATGACATTGGGCTATTGGGCAGCATAGGTTAGGGAGATATAAGACGAAAAAACTTTGACAACCAACTGCACGTAAAATTCCAAGTAATTATTAAGTCATTTGACCTTGACATTTGGCTTGCGGGCAGCATAGGTTGGTTGTGCAATTTAAGTATAGATGGAATTTAATGTGTATATGCAATTCCATGCGAATAGCTAATGGTTAGGCAGATATCAGACGATGAAAAAACTGACAACCAACTGCACGTAAAATTTCCAAGTCATTTGACCTTGACATAGGGCTTGCGGGCAGCATGGGCAGAGTGCGCAATGAAAGTATGGATGGTGTTTAACGTGTATGGCAATAGCTAGAGTGTTTAGGGAAATATAAGACAATGAAAAATCTGACAACCAACTGCACGTAACATTTGTCATTTGACCTTGACCTTGCGGGCAGCATGGGCGGGGGTGCCAAATAATAGCATAGGTGGTAATTATGTATATGTGAAGTTTCATACATGTATAAGTGTAGAAATTATTGACATATAACACTTTATAGCAAAGCGTGACAGACGGACAGGTGCAAAACAATGCCCCCGACTGTCGTCACTGGGGCATAAAAATCTGTTATGATGCCATGATGGCCCTCTTGCTATTACCAAGTGGAGCAGACTAATTAAACAGCTTTTATTCAAACATATTTCTGCACATCATGTTGATAAGATTAATATTGTTCATGCGGTAAGGAGCCTTGTACCTAGCCGGATTTTTTAACCTTCACCAAAGCTATCTGCATACCGAATATAATTGTCTAGCATATGTAGTTCAGAAGTTATGTAACATGGTAAAAAAAAGTTGCGACTAGACTGCGACTCGAACCCAGAGCCTCTGGCTTACCATGCCAACACTACCGACTGAGCTACAAAGACACGTAGTAAAGCCTATCAGCTTATTTCACCATGATCTCTACCTGGCTACACACGCCCCCTCTACACAAGAATTCATCCCGAATTCTTACTCAAAGAACACTCTACAAGTTTTTTATTACAAATTATCTTCATATAAATCACCCTGTGGGTTATTTCCGTTGGGCACCAAATGTCACATGGTGAAAAAGTTGTGACTCGACCCAAAGTCCTCTGGCTAACTATACGAACACCCTGACTTAGCTACCAAGCCACACAGTGAAGCTTATTAACTTATGTCACCATAATCTCAACCAGGCTAGTTATAACATTTTAATGACAGCCAAGTTTTCAAAATAGTGACCTTGACCTGACCTTGTCC
Source organism: Azorinus chamasolen (assembly GCA_963576725.1). Classification (NCBI taxonomy): domain Eukaryota; kingdom Metazoa; phylum Mollusca; class Bivalvia; order Cardiida; family Solecurtidae; genus Azorinus; species Azorinus chamasolen. Next base: position 91,447,469 of record OY755239.1, on the reverse strand, counting down.
TTACCAAAGCTATCTTCTGAATACCAAAGGTGAATTGCCTAGCATTCGTGGATCAGAAGTTATAGCAAATGTTGAAGTTTGTTAACAGCAAAGTTTTCAAAATGGTGACCTTGACTCAATTTCATGTATCCTTGTATCAACTGAAAGGCATTCATCAAAGCTACCTCCATACCATATATTAATTGTCTTGCATGTAGTTCAGAAGTTGAGACGAAGTTTTTCAATGATGGCCAACTTATCAAAATAGTGACCTTGACCTAATTTCAAACATCTTTTTATCAACTGGAAGGCCTTTACCAAAGCCATCTGTATACCAAAGATGAATTGCCTAGCATTTGCAGTTCAGAAGTTATAGCAATTTTAAAGTTTTTTAAAAATGGCAAAGTTTTGGAAATAGTGACCTTGACCTGATTTCGTGTATCTTTGTGCCTTCACCAAAGCTATCTGCATACCAAATATGAATTGTCAAGCTTAATATGTAATTCATAAGTTATAAGCAAAGCTTTGTTAACGACGGCATGCAGCCTGCCCCAGTTTTGGCCAAACTATAAGCCAAGATTTTTCTCGAAAAATCCAGCTAAAATGATCTACAGGGCAAAAAATGAGTCGGCCTTGTAGTATGTAATTTATTGTCATTTTACCATGCACAAAACTCCGACAGCTTAATACAAAGATGTATCTGAAAGCACTGCAGAAAAGTTTCGACAACTAAATTATGACATCCAAGGGCAGTGCTATATACTCCAGGTCATTTTATGGCGTGGACATAAAACAATTACAATTTCAAAATGTTAGTTTGTTTTTAATTTTCTATTATCAACACTGTCAAAAAGAAAGGATTAATACAGCACAATGCATGCCACGATAAACAGCTGCACACATTTAATCCTTTTCCCTCCCATTTTCTATATATAAATATATATCAACCTGGTAAACACACACCTCTTTTGAAACAGCACTATTTTTCTCACCATTGGCTTCAATTTTAAGACTATCAATTGTTTCTGTCAATGCAATTTAATAACTACAAATTCTAATCCTTATCCACTCCAGCTTGACAAGAATGTAGTAACGATCTCTTTCAATTTGGCGTCATTGGCTTCACTGATGAATCCTTCTTCTCTGATCTGACCAAGGAGCTCTTGATGGCTGCCCTTGATGTGTTTCAAGAAATCCTCTTCAAATGATGTGATCTTCGATGGGTCAACTTTGTCAAGATGTCCACGGACTCCAGCATAGATGGTAGCGACTTGTTCTTCTACGGCCATGGGTACTGTAAATTACATAGCACACAATTCTTTGTAACACATTTCTAAATTAAAGAACTTTAGTGAGCAAGCTCACATACCCCCAGCATAGATGGTAGCGACTTGTTCTTCTACGGCCATGGGTACTGTAAATTACATAGCACACAATTCTTTGTAACACATTTCTAAATTAAAGAACTTTAGTGAGCAAGCTCACATACCCCCACGTCATCACATTGTCAAAGAGAACAAATGTGGTTCCCCACAACGGATTCCTCTTAAAATCGAACTCATTCAAGCTTTTATTCATGACAATTCTTAAAGGAAATTTGAGAAAAATTGGGCAAGAAATGAAAGTGCTAGCTGTCAGAACAACAATGTAATAGGATACATGGATGAACCATCTGATTGACTATAGTATTATACCTAGTTACCTTGTACAACTTCGTCGTGTGGGGTATAAACAAGAAACTAAGTATAAGGCTAACAAATAACCCCCATTTATGTCCGTTTCCCTTAAATTTAGAATTATCACTGAATGTTAATATGTCAACACTAATGCTTGTTAGACTAACAATATGAATAATCAATGGGTCAAAACTCTGTAAAAAATCCTACAACCGAAGCTTTCCATAGTTTTCTTAAAATCCCATCAGTAGTTGTCCAGAAATAAAATGGACAAGAGTAAGCAACAGATATATAGACCAACATGCTCAACTCTAAAATACTGTAGAACCTGTCTTAAGCAACCTTTACGGTCTAAATCTAGTTCATTTAGACCGGTGGTAGCTTAATGCAGGTCAAAAGAAATTACTTCTGACCTGCATTAAACAACTACCTGCTATTGTAAGAATCCTATGTTTAATAAATGAATGGTAGCTTAAGACAGGTTCAGCAGTACTTGGAAAGCCCAAGGTCAGTGAATATCTCACATCACAAATGTCAATAAATCTTGCAGTTGCTGTCGTATCTAACAAAACTTGCAAATTCCCAAAATAGCAGTTCAAGAGAAATTTACATAGCCTTGCTTGGGGAGTCTATTAAAGCGAAATCTTATCTACAGACAGATGGATAACCAAACTCCTCTTTGTTGTGGGGGGTGTACAAAACATTTTCCTTTTCTTTTTCTAAAAGAAATTCAGGAACATGAAATATCCCAGTAAGTACTTGCATGTTGCTTAAATATATTTGTATTAACAGAGGCTCGGATAAGATGCAAAAATCAAACATTTTCAAGAATAAACCCAAACCCTCTGTCGTGACCACTCCTTAGAATTGTTCTTTCTAAATGATTCTTAACCCTTCGCTTGCTATTCGTGTCAATATACCTACCTGTAAATAGTGAAGACCCAGATGAGACAGCTCCTGCAGGAGCTGTCTCATCTGGGTCTGCACTATTTACAAGTTGATTGTGCAACCAGTGCACTCCACAGCAGTGACTGCACAGCGAAATACTTGTACACAATGAAGATATATATAATATACAAAAAGGCATGGGTAAAGAAGGAGAAATGTATTTTAAAATTCAGCAAGCGAAGGGTTAAGAGTAGTCACAACATAAAGAGTTTGGTAGAGAATGTCTATTTAAAGTCAGTATTTGAATATGCATTGTAATCTATTGAGCTGTCTTACTATATCTTAGGTTACATTAAACCTACCATATTGTCCTTGTTTCAGGAGCTCAGTCAATCGGACACCTCGGTTGAGTAGATTCTGTGTGGCTTGGTCCAAATCTGATCCGAACTGAGCAAAGGCAGCTACTTCTCTGTACTGAGCCAACTCAAGCTTCATAGAGCCAGCCACCTACACAACAAAACAATCAATAATCACAACTGCACATTTCACTTCTTTTGAAAATCATACAAGACAACCAATAAAACGAACTGGTGTTGTTACTGCCACTTATCGACATACCAAGATTGACACAAATATCTAAGGTCTAACTATCTATCTCAAGCCTGTCAAAAGTCTTCTCTAACAGAAGGACGGGGTGAACTGCACTTCAACCACAGGTTACATATTCTTCAAATGTTCAGACAGGGTGGAGTGCCCTAAAAGCTGGATCGGTTTGAAAACCACAATTGAACAAATTAACTTTGGAAATCAAATCTCTGGACATCAACATTTATCTATTACATCTAATGTAAGTCTAACTAGACTTGTTGAAACACCGATACTTAGATAGATGCAACTAGTATATTAGTTTTGTTTTGCAATTCATTCACACAAAAGTTCATCTCTGCAGAATAGATATTAATCGTCTACAACATTCAAACTCAAATTATAAGCATTACAGTGGAAATTTCTAAAGGATAATTTTCAAAGTCCATTGACCACAACTCTTGAAAACAAAACTGGAAAGAAATCAACATTGACGTGTTGTCCAATCATGTATTGTATCAAATTTCAGACATTGCTGAAAAAGTCTGGGATACCTGAATTATCAAGGAAGGAAGGAACCACACCCTTAGGCAAGTTATATACACCTGGACACAATGCAAAGGCCCGAAAAAGCAAGAGCACCGCATGCAGGTGCCAACACTTGTCTGTAGAGGCCAACATTAACGACGACAACGCAGATGCCGGAGTTATGGCAACAACTCGTAACTTTTTCTTCAATAAACAGACAAGCTTAACCCTTCTCTTGCTGACTTTTAAAATACATTTCTCCTTCTTTACACATGCCCTGTTGTATAATTACATATGTCTTCGCTGTGTACAAGTATTTTGCTGTGCAATCACTGCTGTGGAGTGCACTGGTTGCACAATCAATTTGACGTGAATAGCAAGCGAAGGGTTAAAAAACTTGTTTCATTGTAACAATTTCCTCTATCTTTTCACAGTACATTCACCACTTCAAGAAACATGCCAGGATTTACTCTAAAACAAATACAAACCTGTTTCATAGCCTTGATCTGGGCAGCAGATCCTACACGGCTCACAGACAGACCCACGTTAATGGCTGGTCGAATACCCTTGTAGAACAACTCGTTCTCCAAAAAGATCTGTCCATCAGTAATGGAAATGACATTGGTTGGGATGTAGGCAGACACGTCACCAGCCTGGGTCTCAATGACTGGGAGAGCTGTCAGAGAACCACCACCATTATCGTCGTTCATTTTGGCGGCACGCTCCAGTAGACGGGAGTGCAAGTAAAATACATCACCAGGGTAAGCCTCTCTGCCTGGAGGTCTTCTCAGCAACAGAGACATCTGTCTGTAGGCCACAGCCTGAAATATGTACAGGTGTGTTAGACATCTTTTGCTAAGAACAGTTCTTAATTCTAGTCTCTACCAAATAAATCCTTAGCATCTCTAATACGTAATACTTCATTTTTTAATCAACTTGTTTCAACCATAACATTTACAAAGGTCTTCTCATGCTGTAAAAATGTTATCTGTTTTTCTCGCTTCTCAGACGTGCTAGATAACCTGAGTTACTAAAAATAGCCGTACTAGAAATCCTTATCTGGAACACCCCTTGTCTGGTGTATTCATACGTGCGATTGGGTAAAATCAATACAAGGGAAGGAACTCTTACAGAATTATACCAACATTTCTATAGGCAACAACCTTATGAATTGAAATTAATATAAGTAATTAGCACGAACATGAAATTCTATTTATCATATATAAACACTTTAAAAGCCTATTTAATTAACCAAAGACATTGTTTTGTAGTCACTCAGTCATTTATATTTTACGCCAAAACGTAACGTTTGTGGTTGTCATAACAAATGACGTCATTTTGGTGTCGCGCCTAAAGTTATGCTGCAGTTTGTTGCTATTAGATATGGAAGTCGTATCACGCATTGTAAAGTAGTACTTCACAAAATCGTTAATTTACTTGGTTTTAGGGCGTATTTCAGCGAGAAAAATAATCAAGCATGGGTTTTGTTAAAGCGTGGGGGTTCTATACCCTCGGTTGGCCTGTTCCTATTGGAACAGACCAACCTCGGGTATAGAACCCCCCGTCTTTAACAAAACCCATGCTTGATTCTATTAATCTCGAGCTTTTGAGAAATTCCAGAATAACAAACTGGATCCTGGTCAGATGCCGAGCAGTTAGTACATCTGGATCCAAGCAGTTATGTATGCAGATTTCTGGAGAAGGGAATCCCTAGCAAACAGTAGACATTTATGTAACATTAAAGCATCCATTTGCTTAAATAAATACATTTGCCTTTAAGCAGTTGTACAAATAGCTTCTTTTCACTTTCCAGTGATTTTTACTATACCTGTTTTGACAAATCGTCATAGATGATGAGAGCATGTTTGCCATTATCCCTGAAGAATTCACCCATAGCACAGCCGGAGTATGGAGCCAAGTACTGCAGAGGGGCTGCATCTGAGGCAGTGGCGCTCACCACAATGGTGTACTTCATGGCATCTATAGTAGAGAAATCATCAGTTAACACTTGAAAGCAAGAAAGAAACCTGAACCATTATTAAACTATTCAACTGAAAAACCTGTCTTACTCAAATACTCATAAAAAACTACAGTAAATGTTAGCTTAATGCAGAAAAGTTCCAATCTACATTACTTTTTTCATCATTAAGCAACTTCCTTCTTCTTATAAGACTTCTAGATTTATGCAGTGAGCGGTGGCTTAAACAGGTCTTACTGTTAATTTAAAGGCAGAACTAAATATAAAATAATAAGTAACATGAACATGTCTATAACTGATGCATCAGCAGTATTTTCACAAGAAACTTGACAACCTAGCATAAAGACCGTGGCACAAAATGCTATCAATTTATCAATGCAAATGTTAGTCAAAGGGATATCTAAAACATGTACTTTAAGGAAATGTTATCAATTGACAAATTACGAGAACATCAAGTGGCAGATCCATTTCAGTTATGTATATTAATAATAAGAGGGAGAATGTCAGACCCTTTTTGTTATAGTGCGCTATTGGACAATCGTAATCTTAACTGCTTAATACTATGACTTGAGATAGAACTTGATTGCCAATTCTTTCAAGACTTTTCGAATTTTGCTCAGACTAGCTTTCACTCTTTCATAGTGGTCACTTTATAATAAATACATCTATATAATCCTACCAGAATCTGTCAGACGTTTGACGATCTGTGCCACTGTAGATCTCTTCTGTCCAATGGCCACATAAATACAGTACAATTTCTTCTTCTCATCAGCGCCTTCATTAAAACGCTTCTGGTTAATGATTGTGTCTATGGCAATGGCAGTTTTACTGAAATGAAAGTATATCATAAGCTCTTCTTGTTTGTATAAATAACAACTGTAATCTGTTCATGTTTATCTTCTCAAAAAATGTCCAGATCATAGAGGGCTCTTATAGGCACCCTGATTATGATACGGGTCTGCAATGATTGCTTCACTTATTATTTATCAAGGGTCACATTAACAAAGGCATTCAGAAACACCCAGTCAATGTGTACTTATTCAAAATAACTATGGTGCTGAATTACAATATGGTGGAAGGAAACAACAGTACCTTCCTAAACAGTGAGTTCATTAAGTCGTCTAGTAAGGGTTAAACATTGCATATATATCAGACCTGTTTACCCTTTGTATGCTGTATCAGTAGTTTTCAAAGGGACTGTCAGTAGTTTTTGGATGTCTATCAGTAGTTTTAACGTTTTACATAGTTTGTAAGGGTGAAACGATTAATCGCGATGTGAATTGAACCGCGATCTTTGGCCCTCGATTCGGTTCGGTTCAATTCGGTTCAGCAGAGCTCATTTTCGATTCGATTTTTATTATAAAAGGCTGGCTTCTTAATGATTGGTAGCGAAATGAAACTAAGCTATGAAAATTCGCCGTGAAAAGTCGAAATACTTGTTTTCCCGCATTAGAGCTGTCAAAACAATCATACTCAATCGAATTCTGATAGACTCAAATCGATTGGATGAAGGCCAACTATTTTAGCCAATCAAATAACACGTTGCAATCGTTGCACTTAGTCTGATCGTCTGGGCGCTTTATTCAAGCGTCTTTGTGTTCTCTCAAAATGTCGGATGCTGAAGCTGTCAATCTACGTGCTAACCCGAAAAATTATCGCTCCAAATGTGGAGATTTCAGATTTCTCGAGAGCAACAACACAAATAAACCAACATGTAAGATTATTTTACAAATATTCTCTGCAACACAGGAAATACGACGAATCTGTCATCGTATGAACGGAAACACAGTATTGCATTTACGTTTCTTCCAGTAAACTTGGTTGCAAATTTGTGTATGCTTAAAATTTATGAAGCTGTGCATTGATAAATGGCTAAAACTATACTCGCAGCAATGTCTAGTGCTTTTTACTCAGAGACAGGGAGATGTTATATCTCTCTTCAACTGATAGCTATCTGTATCAGTTGAAGAGAGACATGACATCTCCTCCAAGTGCTCAAATTCTTTTTTTTTTTCAGAAAAACCTACATGTTCTACAGAGTTGCGCTGTTTAGACAATTAGCCAAGACTGATTATGTTAGTGTTACCATTTTACTTGGTTTTAGTGACCAGTTATAAAAAAGAACTTCCAAAAACAAACTGCAGAAAGGTTTGACTGTTAAAGTCAGATATATCTGTGACTAGGCTATTATGATTTTTCCATCTGTATATGCCCAAGCATTCTGCTTTCAGAGCTGTTAATACACAGTATTTATTCTACATAGTGAATTCTTTTTATTACAATCTTAAATCGAATCGAATCGAAAATAATCGAATCGTGTTGTAAAAAATCGAAATCGAATCGAATCGAATTTTTTTGAATCGTTTCACCCCTAATAGTTTGCCTCATTAAAACACATGTAGACTTTTTAATTATCTCTTGTTCTGCTAATTTGTTTATACTTATCCTCCTGCTTAAGTATATATATATATTCAAAAGAAGAATACAGATAGTTAGACACTTCAGAAAAATAAATATGATCCATAGCAAGTAGTGCTGATCCTGATCAGTTCAGTTCCTGAGGAACCTATCTGATCTGGGTCCAGTGGAAATACACTGCTACGTCAACATGTAGTTATTATGTGACAAGCAAATTCTCAAGTGATATAACTTGAAAGTTGAATCCTTTGCTTGATGAATATTCATTTAAAAAATGTATACCTTCATGAATATTAATTGAATTCTATATAATGACCTAAGAAACAGGGGATTGGTCAGTGCAGAATCAATATGTTGCATTTATTATCATACATCAGGCATCTAGCAAACAGTAGTTGTCTGATCTTCATCTACTCTTTTTTCAAGAAAGTGTAAAATGGTGTATTTATCAAGCAAATGTTTATGCATTATATACTAATCAAACAAAAACATGGTTCGTGCAGAAATCTTAAGCAAATACTTCTGGGCTTTTTAAGGCCATATCCCCCAAATTTAAGGTCCAACAAGATCAGTGAGCTTACTTTAAGGTTTTACAGTCTTATCAGACTCATAAAAAAGTACAGCAAACTTGAACAAAGTAGCTTATAATGTCCTGTAGAACTAACAACATAGTTTGAATAGTAATATGTTCTGCTATAACACTGTTATCATAGGTCTTTGACCAAAGCAACACATGCACGACGTCTTTCTCTCTCCACAAGAAATAATCTCGGCAATCTGACAGTCGGGAAACATCATCTTGAACAGTTTTGAAATAGATTTTCATTTGATTTATAGAAATAATGAGAAACTATGGTTTGAATTGTCCATAATAGTTCTGCTATCAAGCATATCAACAGATTGTTCGTTAGGGCAAGACGTGACATAATACATGTGATAACTACCGGATTGTGCGGGAGACTACCGGATTTGAGCCCAACTCCCGCAAGTGGAAATCTCCCGATTTCTGAATAAAAATGATTTTTATTTTTTCCCACCCCATTTTCTATCATTTTTTGTCAATAAGCGCTTGCCAGACGCCTCAAAGAACCAGTGTTGTTGACTTATTTACTGTCCTGTTTATCATGGCAGGCACAGCGCCGTGTCCCTTTTGTAGTACGTCGCGATGTTGCCCCTTATCAAAGACCACCGCAGCATGCCCTAAATACCATGCCGAGAAATTGTGACCCCCAGTTAAAGGGATTAAATGGTCAGCATGGTGTGTTATTTACCTTGGCATGTGTGTATTCCGTAACAGAAACAATCGTGTATGAATATGTCTCTGATGTATTACACTGTCGTCATTACATGTATGCTTTTTTCTTCACGGTCAGATTCTACTAAATTTCTGTTGAAGAAAATCTTATTTTCTCAAATTCTGAGACTAAACATCTAAATAGTTTTCCACAGACATTTGGTAATATATTCAAATAAAATTGTGTATGTATTGAGTATAGCATATAAGGATGTCAAATACAAAAAAAATGAGAAGATGGGAAGCATTTTTCTAACAGAAAATGAAACTACAAAATGCAAAGACAGTGTACTAGTGTTTGGATAGTACCATATTTCGGACAGAAAGTGACAAATGTATTATGTTTATTTCAGAATATAAATTTCTGGATATATTGCATTACAAAAATAAATGCAAATAATAAAAACAATAATGTCAATAAATTATAATAATATAATATAAGAATGAGAATAATATAAATAATGATAGTAAAAATAATAATAATAAACACAAGTCTATCCATTGGCCAGTAAAAAGAATAATTATTTAATAATAAACACTTGTAAGTCTATCCATTGGCCAGAATGGAATGGAATAGAAAGAAATAGTAATTAGAAGAGAGTATATAGTAATATATACTAGCATACAAAAGATAGTATAGAAAGGAATAGTAATTAGAATAGATTATTATTTATATGGGCACAGAATAGATAATAGAATGGAATAAAACACAAAGGAACTAGAATAGATAAGAGGATGGGATGGAATGGATTAGAAAGGAATGGGAAATATAATAGATGTGGATGGATGTAGAACAGAGAATAGTACAGACTATAATAAGGAATAGGATATAAATAGAATTAATACAAACTAAATTACACAGTTGTAATGTGCTAGATAGGCAAAAAAGTTCCAATGCCCTAGTAAATACGTAAATAAGATGGTTTGTCGCGCATAAAAGTGCCTTTATCGTACCTCCCTTTCAACCAGGGGTAATTTCCGTAAAGGGGGGAGGGAGTGTTCTTTTCATATTTGCCCATTCAGAGACATATAAATATAGGTCTCTGACCTATTATACCAACAAATAACTCCAAAATTTTCCATCCGCATAAATCTCCCTCTTTGACACCCAATCTCCCTCATTTGAAAAGCTAATCTCCCTCTTTGCCTCGAAAAAATTATCACATGTATGGACATTTAGCGACATGGCTCGCATGCATGATGCAGAATTCAACATCAGGCTGGAGGTGGGTGGGGTATACCGTATAGTCATTTCAGCAGTCGGCGGAGAAGAAATCTATTTGGGAAATGGGGTAACTTGAAAAAAAGTTTGCCATACCAGTTATTGACTTTATCTGTTCCCGGTATTTTTGGAATCGCTGACCTTTCGCGTGTGACTTACTGCGACCGAGTTCGCCCATTTTACACAACTTTCACTTTCAATGGCTTTCTTACATAGCGAGCAGAGTGCTTTGTACTTATTATCCTTACACTCTCTGATCCATGAATACTGTTAAATCCAATCTTGATTACACTTTCTGGCATGATTATGTTCATCGAGTGCATCCTATAATATCATTATTTTATTGAAATATTGATGGTTCAATTTTTCCGCCGCTGTTAGTCGCCATGTGCTTTGCAGCATCCCATAAGGAGAAACGGGAAAGCTGCTCGCTGATTGGATAATATTAACTACATCCTATATTTACGTCACAGGTAACCCAGGACGCTTTTTAATGCCGAAAAAGATTATTTGCCGACATTTTCACAATAAATTGATTAGTGATAGAGTGTTCAAATAACTTTTACTGAGCGGAAAGGTACTTCAATATCGGAAAAGTGCAAAAAGAGAGGAAAAATCCCAACTTGAACAGATCCGTAGCAATTTCGTTCTTAAATCGTAGTGCGTAGTTTTCCATGCCAAAACGTAGAAACTACGGCCAAAACGTAGCAGTAAACAGGTCTGATATATCATCTGTACCCATAACATTTCGAGACCCAATCTTCTCTCTGAATCTGTCTGTTAAGCTGAATTAGTTAATTTGAAGTATTTTTGAACTTCTATTGAAATTGACAGGGTACTAAATAGTGATGACTGACAAAACAGGACAGTTTGATCCGGGTCTAGTTTTACAAAAGTTTGACTGAAAGAAAGATGAGGATAATTACTAGGGGTGTAATGATACATTAATGATGATAAAATACCCCAAAACGGTAGTCTTTATTGCAAATCCAAGGGCAGTTCATTCCTATATGCAAGTTTAGATAATAAATTAAGTGATGCAAATCTACACTTCATAGAGACCATGTGTATGAATTGTCATTGAAATCTGTAGAAGTTCACACTTTATAAGCTAGGAATACATTTGGTACTAGGGCAGATAACTCTTGAAGAATAGTTAAATAATGAACAAGACGTATTTGCGAAACACTGCCATTATCGCCAATATAAAATTGTCCCGTAATTTGACCTTGACCTTGATATATGACCTTAATAAGTCACCCTTAAAAATGCTCATCTTCATACATGCCAAGTTTGAAGTATGTATACATGTGTAATGACTACAAAATTATCGCCAATGTTAAAAGTTGGGAACAAGCCAACAGAAACAAGGCAAACCATATGCCCTCGCCCGCTTTTGTTGATTATGTTATGCATATCTCCACTTCATAGAGACTACATGTATAAACTTCACAGTTCAATACTGTAGATGTAGTCTATGCCACAGGTACCCCTACCTAACAATAAACCATACCATCAGAGTTAAGGGCAAGTTACTTCTATAGCCTGAATAGGTGTCAGAAAATAATGTAGAAACCATGTGTATTAATTTTCATTGAAACAGTTTGTGCCACAAGCTCCAGGTTATCCCTACACATTTCATTTAAGGGCAGGTATTATATAACATGGTGAAACAAGATGTGTTTGTGAAACACTATGCCCCCTCATATATTTGACCTCTGACCTTGACCTTGACCTTGACATGTCACCCCTCAAAATGTGCAGCCTCATGAGATACACAAGCATGCCAAATATCAAGTCTCTATCTCTACTGGTCCAAAAGTTATGGCCAATGTTAAAGTCGGCGATTTGACCCATATATTTGACCTCTGACCTTGAAGGATGACCTTGACCTTGACACGTCACCCCTCAAAATGTGCGGCTTCATGAGATACATATGTATGCCAAATATCAAGTCTCTATCTATACTGGCTCAAAAGTTATGACCAATGTTAAAGTTGCTGACAAACAAACAGACAAACAGACAGACAGACAGGGCAAAAACAATATGCCCCCCCGACTATCGTCTATGGGGGCATAAAAAGACTGAATTTAGTTTGAATGCAAATGAACCAAAGGACAATGATGTCAGACTCGAATCACTCAACTGACCATGAATAGAAAGCTTTCCACCATAGCCATGTTGTTTTTTCAATGAAAATAATGTTGATTTAGAAATCATATCAGATCAGAAGCATCTCATCAGATTTTTGAAAAATTCACAAAACAGCCACACATGGAAAACAAGTCCCACTTGTGGCAGCCATGTTTTTACCATATGAAAATAACAGTACGGAATTCGATAGATGTCACAGGGAATATTAAAAGGAAATCTTTATGATTTCTTTTTATTTAAACTTGACAAGCACAGGGCTGGGAAATTCAATCTTTTACTTGTCCTGCTTTTCCCCTTTAAGCAAGAATGAAATTTGCAAGTATTGATTTAAGTATTTTACTTGTCATGGCGAGTGGACAAGTGAAATGTCCAGTCTTGCAGCAGTTTCTGTGCAGATTTAAACTTTTTGCACCTTGTTGCCATGGCAACAAGAATTTTGCATGAATTACCTACATTTGAAGGAATCTAAATCTAGTAGTAGATTATTCAAGGATCTTTCTTGCAAGGTTTGACTGAAATTGGCCTATTAGTTTAGGTTGTTTTTAAAGTAATTTATTAAAAAACTTCTGTGGGTGGGTGGCCGAATTTGAAAGTCCCTTCCTGCACTCCCATACACATTTAAATGGAATAGCCCTAACCAATGTTTATTTTTAGAAATAGATAAATGATCTATCTACTGTCTAACCACTGATTATGTAACAGTATGCTGACAATATCTTGTTACTCACCCAGTCTGTCTGTCACCAATGATCAATTCACGCTGTCCTCTACCAATAGGTACCAGACTATCAACAGCCTTGATACCAGTCTGCATGGGTTCTTTCACAGAAATTCTGGGAATGATACCTGGAGCCTTGGTACCAACACGGGCTCTTGTCTTGCATGGGATTGGGCCCTAGAAATGAACAGGTCATTTACTCAAAAGCTTTATGCTACTAACACATAAAAAAAAAATCAAGTAAAGTTTAAAATGTACGAAAATTATTTGTAAATAATCTAATTTGTCTTCAATCTTAATATACAAACAAGAGTCGTGTGCAGCGGCAACGCTCGTCTGATTTGGTACTTGTCCAGCTAAATTAATTTTTTTTGAAAATGATAAAGGGCCATAACTCCAAAATTTTGAAAAAAAGAGTTATGGTTCTTATATAGGGACCTTCCCCTTAATGAGATCTACTAACCTATAAAGTTTCATGTTGATACCTCTTATACTTTTCGAGTAACAAGGTACATTAAAGTTTTTGCACGCAGACGGCGAGGACGACGACGACAACAACTACGACCCATTTATCACAATAGCTAGACTTTTCTTCGAAACAGATGAGCTAAAAATAGACTTTGGGCTAATAACCACCCATCTGACAATATACAAATCATTAATTGCCTATATGTAAACTATCTGACCAAAAGGCTGGCAAATTTGCATTATTTTGAGTCTTACCTTGCCGTCAATGGCATTTCCCAAGGCATCTACTACTCTGCCAAGGAGTTCAGCACCGACAGGGACATCTACAATAGCTCCAGTTCTTTTCACAATATCACCTTCCTTGATGAGCTTATCATTACCAAACACGACCACACCAACATTGTCAGGTTCCAAGTTCAGAGCCATACCCTATACAAACCAACATAGAAATTCATTCTATAAACTGTAATGTCTGCTCAACTTCCAAGTTAGTGACGAAAGTTGCAATGTTTGCTTTATATGAACTGGTAATTTAACTCATAATGACATCATGACTATTAATTAGATTGTCTTTTCTAATGGCACATGAACAAAGGAAAAGCTGATCATGGCAGAAACTAGAATCATATCTATATTATCTAATCAGCAAACAGCAGACCCTGATCAGACGGCTCCTATAGGAGCCATCTGATCTGGTTCTACTCTGTTTGCAAAGGCTCAGAAAGACATACTTATGGAGGAAAAGGTTAACATGTTTTAAACCCTTCTCTCTAATACTTCATGAATATCATATCTAATATTCTGTTAGCAAACCCTGATCAGACAGTTCCTACAGGGACCATCTCATCTCTGGGTCTACTGTTTGCAAAGGCATGAAAAGGTGTCGCTGTCAGGCAAAGAATTAAAATTTAAAGAGATTTCTGAGAAAACAAATTTATAAATGAGAATGACAAAGAAATTATGAGAAACATAAAAGTAAGACTGAAAGAACAATGGATAGTTTCTTCAAACCATTTTCAATTATTTGTGAATGTTTATCTGTCACTCAGTGTAAGGATATAAAACTGTTTAAATTCAATACTTATTTCAATAGCATATGCACTAGTCTACTGCAAAATAATTGTGCTAAAAGTGTTGGTTATCCAGCCACTTACCCTGAGACCACTGGAGAATTCAACCATTTCTTCAGCCTGGATATTCTTAAGACCGTACACACGAGCAATACCATCACCAATGCTCAACACTCGGCCAGTTTCAGCTAAGTTAACTGTAGAAGCCTGGCCAAGGATTCTTTGTTCCAGGACTGAAGACACCTCCGATCCTGAAATGTCAACGTTAGAACAATTGAGTAAAATATTTAAAGCGTAACAGACAGGAGGATGAAGGGGTTTAAATTAGATTTTATTCTTAACTCTTTCCCTGAAAGAAATACGATTTCATGAATATTTATTACCTGAATTTCTATAATGTAACTTAAGGAAATGTTTTACTTTGACAAAAACTGTAGAATCAGATCTATAAAAATACCAAAAGCATTCAGAGCAGACCCTGATCAGAGAGCTCCTATTGGTGCCATCTGATCTGAGTCTACTCTGTCATATGAGGGGCAGGGTTATGGGAAAACTATCAGTTTATCTAGAACTATCACTGAATATGATTAATACAAGCACAAGCAGAGTATATAATATATTCTGAATAACCAAAGTCACAACTCTGAAAAATTGTCAAATCTTAGCACCTCTGAGAATGAAAGTTCCCCAAGTTCCCTTTAAATCCTGCTGTAGAAATAGCTCAAACAAAAAATCCCCAACAGACCAACATGACGATTCCTATATTCCCTCAAAACTTCATCTGTTCTGAGGTCATGGGGACAGTAAATGGCCCCTCGCACTAAAAGGACGAAAAGTCCTGCACTTGAGAAGAAATCTTCCAAGCTTTGCAAGCAGCCAGAAGAACAGATAAGGAATGATTTGAATTGAGTGAAACCAAAATTTAATGAGTGACTGATAGTCTATATTTTCAAAAGTGTTAGGGTGAATTTTAAGATTTAGTTACATTTACCATTGTTTTGATAAGTATAACAAGAGATGTTTGTAAAACATATATACCCCCCCCCCCCCCCCCAGACCCCCTGATTTAGTGACCTCAAAAACTATTATCAAGTAGTTATTGATCGGAAACCATTTCACCAGTTAAAGTCATGATGACCTAGACTTTTGACCTAGTGACCTAAAAAGTATAGGGGTCATCTCATGGTCATGACAACCACCACAGCAAGTCTGAAGATCCTAAGCCAAACTATCGAGCAGTTACTAATCGGAAACCATTTCATCAGTTTAGGTCATGGTGACCTTGACCTTTGGTCTAGTGACCTCAAGAACAATAGGGGTTGAACAATAGGGATTATGTAGTGGTCATGACCAACCACCACAGCAAGTTTGAAGACCCTAAGCCAAACCCTTGAGCAGTTATTGATCGGAAACCATTTCACCAGTTACGGTCATGTTGATCTTTGACCTAGTGACCTAAAAAACAATAGGGGTTGTCTAGTGGTCATGACCAACCACCAAAGCAAAGTTTGAAGATCCTAAGCCAAACCCATGAGCAGTTATTGATGGGAAACCATTTCACCAGTTAAGGTCATGGTGACTTATGAACTAGTGTGTGAAGTTTCATACCATAAATTTGCATGAATAGTAAAGTAGTAATAGCCAACATTAAAGTTACCTAACGACAACACCGGAGTAACATTAGCTCGAATTTTTTCCCTCGAAAAACAGATAAGCTAATAAATTGAAAATTTAAGCAAGAGGTCTGTTGGCTTACCTCCACCTGCAGCATGGCGTGTATTTGTTGTTGAAAAGTTCTTTGCTGCTATACTGCCTGCCCCAAGTGCACCCTTACATACCTACAGTAAAATGAAAAATATATAAAAAACAAACATAAAGCATACATCAAAAACTTTCTTCAGCAGAATTTTCAATGTCTGTTTACATACACTAAGATAGATTCAGACTTTGCCTCCAGTTTCAGGACTAATGAAATTTTATAGCTTATTTTGTCAAAAAAAAGAGGAAAACTATTGGCCACAAGGCATGATGTCAAAAGACAAGTTCTCATTCAAAACCAACTTGTCCGTATCAAAATGTTACTTGCTCTGAGGGGAAAAAAGATTAAAACTTTTCATAAATAAAATAAAATGATCGATGATACGGATAAAACCCAAGACTGGCCAGCAGTGGTCCGAGACTTATCAAAAATAATTTTGGTCAGAAATAACGATGTCAATGTGTGAACTTCATATGAGAAAAATGTGTTTTATTTTTGTGAACTTCAACCTCAATAATGTGCTAAAACTAATGTAAGCCTCATTTAGTTTCTCATCTGCAGGGTTTGCCCCGACGCAGGTTTATTGGTACGCGTTTTCTGTGACGAGGACCCGTATTTGATCAATTGTCCGCGTCCGCGGGACCCGCATGTGCAGCCGCAGCATGTGTAACAAATGGTCACGGAATTATACCTGCCTGATCATACTGCGTCGGTAAAACGCTTGTCGCTAATTAAACTTCATTTGTAGCGAGCGCCTACATGATATTGGTAATCTATTTAGTATGACGAGAACCAGACAAACGGAAATGATTCTCCTCGCAGCAGACGGCTGTCGCGGAGAAAATGTCAAAACAAACAAAACTGACCACTTTATTCGGCGCAAAACCACATATTTCTCTGTCGACAATAGAACAGAGGATTCAAAAACTACGGACGAAAATGTATTGGCAAAGGGGAAAAGGCGTAAATTTCTTCCTGAATGGAACGACATGTTCGAATGACTGGGGTTCATTGACGCGGAGGTAGGAATGCGCTGTTCATATTGTGAAACGGGGAATGATCTTATTATCGGATTTGTAAGGCTAAACTATTGAACAAGTATTGAGTATAATGGGACCCCCATAAACTACAGAGGGACTCTCACATTGGTAGGGTTGAGGGTCCTAGGACTCCCATTTGCAAAATCCTAGGGCAAACCCTGATCTGAGAACTCGGGAAGTACATGACTGTTCCTGCCAATTTACTGCCCAATTTCAGCATAATAACCCCTTATTGGATACTTTTCTCAAAGAAGGGACACTTCTACAGACTGTCCAAAGACATGGTGCATATTTCATGGCTGATTTGGAACCAGTCAAAATGTTTTCTAAATGTTTTCAAAAGGAAACAAGCTATTCCATACCCGCACCGAGTATCGTTAAAATGCCATAGGCCGGATAGTTTCAGTTTTGCTAATTTATGCAAGTGAAGATACATTTCAGGAATTTGTTTTACTGTTTCAGATTTTTTTTTCTCTATGCGCATGTCATGTAAAGTTAATGCATTCTTTCAAAATATATGTTTTTCAGTATTCTGAATGTGAAATACGTACATATGTACATGAAACGGAACACAAGCGAGCCGATACTATAAACAACCCACAATGATTATAGAAGCGAATATAAAATGGGATGTAATGCAGAGTGCCAGCAAGACAGATCATGGCTACATGTAAAAGTAGATCACATTTGTGTACTCTAAATGGTGATATCGAGCTACTTTGGGTTTTAACGATATCCAGGCAGACGGCAACCATCACAAAATTAGCATGCTGTCTTACAGGTCATTAATGAGACTACATGTAAAAGATGACCTTGATAAGACTGCTACATCTACTTCATGAGATCTGCAGCAACCTGTTTAAAAGTATCTGAAATCATCTAGAGCTACTAGAATTCTGGTTCAGAGGGATTCTACTGTTCATGTATTTAATTATGTTACATGTAGTACAATAACAAGATTGAAACACAGGGTTTGTATATTAAGTGTTTCATATTTGCATTTTATAGCAACTTAATAAATCAGAAATGTTTGGTCCTTATAATCTCCCTCTTTGACAGCCAGATTTCCCTCTTTTGAAAAGCTAATCACCCTCTTTGCCTCAAAAACATTATCACATGTATGACCATTGAACAGCTTCCAAAAACCCTTAAATTGGCTCATAAATAACACAATGTGTCCATTAAGACCCATTATTTAGACCGAATTGCCATGACGTGACATCACAGGAAAAGGCTTTGTCATGTCTAAAAAATGGCAATATTTCAGAAGCTTCCAAGGGCCTTCAGCCCCCCAACCAGGGCTTTGCCCTGGATCCATTGGTAGCCTCCTGCTATTGATGTCGCACACTTAACGTGTTCTGACCCTTGACACGTATGCATAAGCATCAGTAAACTTTGTAGTGTTGCTGTATCACACTCAAATGTGATGATAGATCCCTGCATTGCTTTAACTTATTATCTTGATAACATCAGTGCCATTGAACAAACTCACTTAAGAAATCTTACGGACTTCAATGACCTTGGACAACCACATTGCTAACAAATCCAGTGGAGCAAGTGATTTTGGGATACTGCATGACAAAATCAGCCGGAACTTATTATGCAGTTCATGTGCGATCAAGAATTGTTGCATTTCAAACCAAGTATACAACAAATTGGATTAGTGATGTGAATGATAAGAGTCCATGGAAACCGGGGTGGGTGGGGTAAGCTTTTTCATGCACCGGATTCCGAGCGCATATGTAGAATGCAGCTTCATTGCCATCGAACAAACTTGACATAGACCACATAACATGAGTTTTCTCAATTATTGCTCAATGATTTTGAACTGGATTTGGAAAATACTCGCAGTCTCACGTGTACGGGTATGAGGAACCTCAGGGTCAACCTGTCACAAGGGCACCGGCAAGACGTAAGTTTCAAGCAAAACAGCGAAAAACAAAATGAAGTATCCGACTTTCAGCGAAAGAATCGACAATAAAACACATCTAAGTACCTGTGGGGCTGCTCTTGGCAACTGTCTCAAAAGAGTGGTTGCTAACCGTGCTGTCAACATTCTGCCGGTCTAAAGATGTTCTATCGACCACTATGGCCGCCTGCTAAGGATCCTTGGAGAAGCAAGTGTACAGCCCGCAATTTGCAACTCAATGATCTAGTTTTTTAACGAAATATTTTCCTATCGGTTTTTATAGTCCACATTTGATTTTTATGAAAAATAACGTGATGTGTAAAAACTATCAAATCGGAAGTCTGTGATAATTGCCAATCTTTTTATTATACGCCCACCTAATAAAGGTGGTCGTATATTGTCGTGGCCCTGTCCGTCCGTCCGTTCGTTCGTTCGTCCGTCAACATGTGCATTTTGTTTGTCCGCTGTTTTCTGGGAAAACTATTTGACAGATATTAATGAAACTTCACACAAATGTTAAATGCATCAAGATCTGAAGCTGAGTTGATTCTGAGGTTCATTTGATTTTTCATTTCAGAGTTATGGCCCTTGTCCTTAAAAAATATGCAAATAGTTTGTCCGCTGTTTTCTGGGAAAACTATTTGAGAGATATTAATGAAACTTCACACAAATGTTTAATGCATCAAGATCTGAAGCTGAGTCGATCCTGAGGTTCATTTGATTTGTCGTTTCGGAGTTATGGCCCTTTTACTTAAAAAATAATGCAAATACATGCAAATAGTTTGTCCGCTGCTTTCTGGGAAAACTATTTGACAGATATTAATGAAACTTCACACAAATGTTTAATGCATCAGGATCTGAAGCTGAGTTGATTCTGAGGTTCATTTTCAAGAGTTGTCGTTTCGGAGTTATGGCCCTTGTCCTTAAAAAATATGCAAATAGTTTGTCCGCTGTTTTCTGGGAAAACTATTTGAGAGATATTAATGAAACTTCACACAAATGTTTAATGCATCCAGGTCTGAAGCTGAGTCGATTCTGAGGTTCATTTGATTTGTCGTTTCGGAGTTATGGCCCTTTTACTTAAAAAATAATGCAAATACATGCACATAGTTTGTCCGCTGTTTTCTGTGAAAACTATTTGACAGATATTAATGAAACTTCACACAAATGTTAAATGCATCAAGATCTGAAGCTGACTTGATTTTGAGGTTCATTTGATTTTTCTTTTCAGAGTTATGGCCCTTGTCCTTAAAAAATATGCAAATAGTTTGTCCGCTGTTTTCTGGGAAAACTGTTTGAGAGATATTAATGAAACTTCACACAAATGTTTAATGCATCAAGATCTGAAGCTGAGTCGATTCTGAGGTTCATTTGATTTGTCGTTTCAGAGTTATGGCCCTTTTACTTAAAAAATAATGCAAATACATGCAAATAGTTTGTCCGCTGCTTTCTGGGAAAACTATTTGAGAGATATTAATGAAACTTCACACAAATGTTTAATGCATCAAGATCTGAAGCTGAGTTGATTCTGAGGTTCATTTGATTTTTCATTTCAGAGTTATGGCCCTTGTCCTTAAAACATATGCAAATAGTTTGTCCGCTGTTTTCTGGGAAAACTGTTTGAGAGATATTAATGAAACTTCACACAAATTTTTAATGCATCAAGATCTTAAACTGAATTGATTCTGAGGATCATTTGATTTTTCGTTTCAGAGTTATGGCCATTGGCCTTAAAAAATATGCAAATAGTTTGTCCGCTGTTTTCTGGGAAAACTATTTGAGAGATATTAATGAAACTTCACAAAAATGTTAAATGCATCAAGATCTGATGCTGAGTCGATTTTGAGGTGTATTTGACTTTTCGTTTCGGAGTTATTGCCCTTTTATTTAAAAAATGCAAATATATGCAAATAGTTTGTCCGCTGTTTTTGGCAAAACTGTTTGACAGATATTAATGACACTTCATACACATGTTTAATGCATCAAGACCTGAAGCTAAGTCGATTCTGAGGATCATTTGATTTTTCATTTCAGAGTTATGGCCCTTGTCCTTAAAAATATGCAAATAGTTTGTCCGCTGTTTTCTGGGAAAACTATTTGAGAGATATTAATGAAACTTCACACAAATATTTAATGCATCAAGATCTGAAATTGAATTGATTTTGAGGATCATTTGATTTTTCGTTTCAGAGTTATGGCCCGATTCTGAGGATTATTTGATTTGTTGTTTCGGAGTTATGGCCCTTGCACTTAAAAAAAATAATGCAAATCTATGGAAATATGAGGATGGCCATAACTTTTTCATTTGAAATGATATTTACTTCAATTTTTTTATATGGTTAAACCTTAATGTGAATTTTCACATATATTGCGGGGTTTTTGATATGTCATTTTATTCTAAAGTTATGGTCCTTGAACTTCGTGTGTTCGTTGCTTTGTTAGTCGGTCAACTTTTAGTTTGTCTGTTGTTTTCTTGGAAAACTATTAAAATGATATAAATGAAACTTAACACAAATGTTTTAAGCAACAAAATTTGAAGCTGAGTTTATTTTGAGGTGCATTCAGTTTGTCTTTACAGAGTTATGGCCGTTGCACTTTACAAAAATCTGCAAAAATGAGGATTAGCTGTAACTTTTTTATTTAATAAGATATTCACTTCATTTTTAAAAAAAATAGTATCACCTTCATATGGAAATCAAGATCTGAAGCACAGATTAGAAAATGTCAATACACGTGTACTTATAAGGCATGTTGAATCAGAGAAAGTTTGCAAGTGGGCGTATTATGTACCGTATGCGGTACTCTTGTCAATATAATGTGATTCAGATCTGGGTTTAAACTATGACATCGGGAGTTTGCATAATTGCCAGCACGCATAGACTACAGGCATGATATAGGCATCAAATGCTTATGTTAGATCGATAAAACAATTATTCATAAATATCTAAACACGTTGAAATTTTACCATTTTTTTAAATACCAAATATTACGTGATCTTGATCTGGGTCTGAACTATGATTGGGCAGTTTGCCATAATTGCAGACACGCGCCTACCTGAAAAGCTAACATCAAATACGCGGCCGCGGTATAGGTGTGAATCGCTTAATCTCTATATAGGCTAATGATAAGGTCGACGAAACGACTTTGGGTTTACTTGATTAAGGTCGACGAACGGGAGGGTCGACGAAACGACGATCATCACTTTGATATTACTACTTTATATTAGACCATTTCTACTAAGTCTTTGGTATCTACTCATAAGACACATGTAGTTAGCCTTGTTTTAATGTCAAAACGTGCCCTATCAATTGTCATCGCAGTTTATTACTTAATCTGCAGTGTTGTATATCCGGTCCAAATTTACTTTAGGCCCTGACTTGTGGGAGTGCCGAAACGAATGCGCGCTATTAAAACAGGGTCCGCCATTCTGGAACTTCCCCCAGAGCGCCGTAAAACGCGGAAATGCACTAGTTCATTTTTGTCGAGCCCACTTGCGGTGAACTCGATATAGTCGCCACAATGTCTGCATGTATGTTAGTGCGTCCGTGTGTCGATCCGTGCCTTCGTCCGCGTCCATCCGGATTTGTCCGGGCTCTAACTTAGAGTTGCGTGGATTTTTTTTAAATTACTTGACAGAAATGCTTTTTTAGAGAGGACGGCGTGTCGTGCGCAAGAACCACGTCAGTAGCTGAAAGGTCATAGTCACTCTTGGAGGTCAAATTTAAAAAAACCCAACCAACATACACGTACGTTGTTAATTGCTTGTCCGGGCTCTAACTCAGAGTTGCAAATAAGGATTTTGAAATTACTTGGCAGAAATAATCTTCTAGAGAGGACGGCAGTCAATGTCACACTTGGGGGTCAAAGGTCTAAAAGGTGTACTTTTTAGCTCACCAGAGCACAAAGTGCTCAGGGTGAGCTTTTGTGATTGCCTGATGTCCGTCGTCCGTCGGCGTGCGTCGTGCGTCGTGCGGTGTGCGTCGTGCGTCGTCAGTCGTCAACAATTTGAACCTTTAAAAATCTTCTCCTCTGAATCTACAGGGTTCTCAGCTTTCATCTTTGGCACATAGCATCATCTGTTGGTCCTCTACAAAAGTTATATAAATTATACCCCTGGGGTCAAAATTGGCCCTAATGTGAAAAGAAAACATCATTCTATTAAATATCGGTCATTCAAAAACTTTAATGAAGTAGATTTTCTAAGAGATCTTGATAACGTCAATTGGAATAACATTATGAAAAACTCAGATGTTAATTTAATTCTACATGATTTTATGTGCACTTTCATTGCAATAGTAGATAGCCACGTCCCAATAAGGCAGCACAGAGTAAAAAAGATCAATCAACCTGACTGGATAAATTCTGATATTCTTGATGCTATGAAAGATAGGGATAAATACAAAGTCAGAAACGATGCTGTTAATTATAATATCTCCAGAAATAAAGTCACTAAACTTATAAACGATGCTAAGAAAGCGACATACGAGAAAAAAATAAATGATGGTCAGAATAATCCATCAACTATTTGGAAAATATTTAATGAATTTAAGTCCAATAAAGATGTAAAAAATAACATTATTAGTTTAACCAGAAACGGTACAGAAATAACAGAAACAGCAGATATGTCGAATGAATTCAATTCCTTTTTCACTAATATTGCATCAAATATCAAGGAGGATATAAGTTTTTGTGAGTTCAACGAAGTAAAGGATTTTGTTGAATCACGTGTCCCAAAGCCTATGTTCTTTAACATTCCATTAATTGGTATTGAAAAAGTAAGAAAAATGCTTATGAACTTAGATACATCTAAGGCAACTGGCCTAGACGATATTGGTCCAAGACTTCTAAAACTATCAGCAAATATTATTTATCGTGTCATTCACTATACTCTGAATCAAAGTATATTACAATCTACTTTTCCAGATGTTTGGAAATCAGCTAAAGTAAGCCCATTGTTCAAATCAGGTTCTAAAAGTGACGTTAATAATTACAGGCCTATTTCTATATTACCAACATTATCTAAACTTCTTGAAAAACATGTGCATGAAAGTTTTTATAATTATTTGAACCATTATAAACTTATTGTAGAAAAACAAAGCGGTTTTAGGAAAGACCATAGTTGTGAAACTGCTCTTGTTCATATAGTTGATAAATGGCTAGGGGCCATTAATGATGGGTGTATTGTAGGAGTTATAATGGTAGATTTTAAGAAAGCATTTGATCTAGTTGATCATAAAGTTCTTATTAAAAAACTTAGGTTATATAAATGTTCGATTAAAACAATAAGTTGGTTTAATTCTTATTTAAATGACAGGAAGCAAAAGGTAAGCTTAAATGGAGTTATGTCTGATGAACACAATATTTCATGTGGTGTTCCTCAAGGTTCTATTTTAGGGCCTCTTCTATTCCTCTTGTTTATTAATGACCTTTCTCTTGTTCTTTCTAATGTTAGTTGTAGTACTGACATGTATGCTGATGACACTACTATTTGCTCGATACATCAATCAAAAGATTTTGTTGAAAGAAATTTACAAGCTTCTCTATATACACTTGAAAGATGGTGTCAAAATAATGGCATGGTTTTAAATACAAACAAAACTAAAGTATTGATGATTACAACTCCACATAAGAGGGCTAAAATTCCTGGAAATGCCCTTAATCTCATGTTTAAAAATATTGAATTAAACGTATCGAAAGGTGAAAAATTACTCGGTGTCAATATTGATGAATCTCTTAAATGGGATGACCATGTTAACAAATTGAAAAAGAAAATCTCAACAAACATTTGGCTGTTATCTCGCATCAAAACGTTTATTCCACTTAGTGCAAGAATTTTGTTCTATAAAGCATATATCCAGCCACATTTAGATTTCTGCAATATTGTATGGGGTGGCACTACGTCAACAAATCTTCATAAATTACATATCTTACAGAAAAGAGCTTCTAAAATAATTTTTGGAATAGAATACACAACAGTTTTTAACGCATTGGAACAAATGAATTGTCTCAGCATTCATGAAAGAATTTTACTCCACAAAGCTAAATTCATGTACAAAGTTTTCAAAGGGCATGTCCCTCATTATGTCTCTAATATGTTTAAAAGTGATACAAGAAGATTAACGAACTTAAGATTTTATAATAATAAAAACTATGTCATACCTAGACCTAGGTTGGAACAATATAAAGAAAGCATTTCATTCTCGGGGTCATCACTATGGAATGTTATACCTGATTCAATTAGAGAAGCGGGCACTGTAAATAAGTTCGCCTATATGTTTATTCAATGGTTAAAAGAAAAACGGACCTAGTTATATAGGTATACGAATACAGTGAATTTAATAGTATGAATCTCAAGTTACCACTGTACAAGAGTAGACTATGTACTTCCTTTTGATTGGAGCTTGCATAGAGCTCCTGATTACAAAATGAACACAAGTCGACATGTTCTTATTTGTTGTAAATAACTGATATGATTTGTTTCTCCAAAAATAGTTTTCTCTGTATATATCTACTCAAAGTTAGAGTACTGTGCTGCGACTTCCAACTATAAAAGACAGTAAAATCATGATATTTTTATGCTTATTACATAAAATTCAAAGGTCAACATTTTACATAATGTTAGAGGTCGTCTAGCATTTGTTTTATTTGCATATGTTAGTAAGATACGGTTGTTATTGTTTTTAAACCAATCTTTAAACCAGTTCAGTGCCACAAAATAATCACACATTAGACTCTTTACTAAATCTATTTCTGCCTGAAAATCTACAATTTCTTTGTAAAGGTTACATAGTGTACACCATTCGATAGTTTGAATCTTCTTTTGCACCAATGAAACTTACATTTTTTTTAAAGTTAATAACACATTTGATTTGATTACTATTAACGATAATTACACCATCAAAACAATAGTATAAATGTAGATGTATATAGACACAGGGTGCAAATGGAACGGATCCATTTAGGAAACTTCCCACAGAGGTTTCTGGCTTGGTTCAGTTCTGTTTGTTCCTGTAGTTTGTATAATTATGCTGATTTCGGTTTGCATTATTGAAATGGTTTAATAGCATAATTACTGCACTGGACACATTGTTAATTAATATATTCTGTGATTGTTATTTTTGCTTATAAATGTATGAAATGTACCAAGTAAAAGGGCCTCTGGTAGATTAGCCATTTGGCTAAACGAGCTACCCTTATTAATTACTTAAACTATTTTATACATTCATTCATTCATTTAGATTATTTAGGTTACTCTGAAAGCCTTTCATTCATTCATTCAATTCGTCATAAACCTTGTGCATACAGTCTCGATCCAGATGAGACGTTGAGTAACTCAATGCCTCGTCAGTTTCAATTAGTTCACACTCTAATTGCATTTTTCAAAATTTGAAGCAGATGACAATTTTGTTTAACTAATACTGAGCCAAAATATTTCCTACAGTAATGACAGCGTGGGTAAATGACGTCACAAATATGTGGTTTTAATAGCGCGTGCGTTCATCCACCTGAATCGGGGTCAGATGGTATTTATAAATGTGTTTCATTTTTTTGTGCAATCACTTGATATATAGCTCTATATAAAGTTATTAACTACGTTTTGTATTTAGATGCTAGTGGCAAATCAAATCTGTGATAACAGGTTGGATCCAGATTAGACGCCAAGTTACTCGGAGTTTTATCAGGATCCAAATGCGTGTCCTTAAATAATAGATGTAAAAATTGAAGCAGACAACAATTATTAATTGTCCAGACTCAACATTACCGAACATCGATTTCTTGTGCATATAGATCTGTTTTTTACTGTTTTGTATTGTTTATAAAATGCTTTTGTTTAAGGGCTTCAATGTAGATTGGTCATAGTGACTAAATGAGCTCAGTTATTCATTCATTCATCTTCTAAAGACCAAATGTTCACACCATAGGTGTTATTTATTCAGCACCGTCTTTTTCATACAGAGCGCTGAATTAATATTGCCTGTTCTGAGCCACTATCTCAAGATACCATACACACTTAGCACTATTTGTACATATATCTTGCTATTTTGTTGTTCATAACCATTTTCCTATTCAAAAAGTAACTCTAGTTTTAAATCAACTTTAGCCTTTTTTCTTCACAAAACAACCATTATTGAACAATGAAGGTACTATCAAAAGCTTTCCAAAGCACTCATCTGTATCTGCAACGTTTAAAATAATCTTAAAAACAAATATCAACAATAATTTGATACTGCTAATTACTGTCAAGTGTTCAAAACCTTCATGGATTTGAAAGGACTGTTGTTGTTCAAAATCATTTCTATTGTGAGGTCAAAGTTTCTTCTATTGTAATTCAGTGTAAAACAACCAGTGTAGCAATGACGATTTACAAATTTAGTCTTGAACATTAACAAATAGAACAATTCCATTTCAGAAAAACTCTGCAGGAGTTTCTGAGCTGGGTTTGCCCTGTTTGAAATATGTGAACAATATTTTTATACTTTCTATAGCATATACATACAGTGTTGTTTTGATAAACCAGTTTTGTGAATATGTTTTCTAATATCTATCACTATGATTTTTTTTTCATGTGTTACATGACTGTGTACAGAGTATTACATGAGGCTAAGAATTGAGTAATCCCAGATTGGACAATTTCTGTGGAAGTTTCTTTTCTTGGTATTATAACGCCATATTTCACTTTTTCAAACTAGTATTCGCATTCAGTTCGTTTTAATCGATTAAAATGTGCATTATATGGCTACTCTGTCCAGTGTTACAAATATTCTTACTATATTTCTGTTGTTAAATATTTTGTATGAAATGCTTGTGTTAGAGGGCCCTGGGGTAGATTAGTCTGTTGACTAACCGGGTAACCCTCTTTAAATAAAGTCTTTCATTCATTCATTCATTCATTCATTCCCAGGGGTTTTCAGTTTTCAATAGAAACATATAGTGAAAACTTTGAACATCATCTCCTCTAAAACTAGAAGGTCCTCAGCTTTCATATTTGGCACATAGCTTCAACTTCAGGGCTTCTACAAAAGTTATATAAATTATGCCCCTAGGGTAAAAATTGGTCCCACCCCAGGGATTGCCAGTTTTTTTAAGCTGACTACTTAAACAGCCCATAGGATCACTAGTTATGCATAGGAAAAACTTTACAAGTATTCTTGTCAGAAACTACATGTCCCAGAGCTTAGATATTTGGTGTATATATTTACTTAGCATAACTTTATGGGTTTTATAAGTATCATAGTTCTTGGGTTAAAATTGGCCCTGCCCTGTGTGTACAGTCTTCTTCACGTCAGAAACGACAGCCTAAAGGTTTCTCCTTAATATATCAGCATGCAGAGCTGAGACCAGTCAGTGTGAGTTCTTATATAATCACCCTTAGCCTGATCAGTGGAGTAGAAATTGTGTTTAGACAAATAACACGCTCTCATTTAAGATTGAGAAAACTGTGGATAGTTCTTAATATGCAGAACACTCTTAAAGCTTTGTTTCATACCTATGCCCTGCATTAAGCTACCAGATATCAATATAGAGCATATCTGTTGTGAATTTCAGCTTAACTCTTTGCATGCTGGGTAATTTTGTCATCTGCTAAATGGTTGTCTGCAGCATATTCGTAAGTTATCCGTACTACACAATTTCTTTCTAAGTTTTTCAGAAGTTCAGACTCATTGACAAACAGTTTGGATACCAGATCAGGCCCCACATTATATTGGTCCTGATCTGGATCCAAACTGTTTGCATAGGTCATTAGTCGTGGGAGAATCCCACTACACACTTTCTTTCTAAGTTTTTCAGACGTTCAGTCTCATTTACAAACAATTTTGATATTAGATCAGGCCCCACATTATGTGGCCCCTGATCTGGATCCAAACTGTTTGCATAGGTCATTAGTGGTGGGAGAATCTGCCTCTAGCATCCAAAGAATTAATACAAGTTCCAGTGGTCTATGCTCTATCCATTCTTTCACTACATTCTTTCAGCATCATGTTCTGGTCCTCTACAAAAGTTATATAAATTGTGTCCCTGGGGTCAAAATTGGCACCGCCCCTGGGGTGTTAAGTTTTCAATAGAAACATATGTGAAAACTTTGAAAATCTTCTCCTCTGATTGTCTGGTGAGCGATGTCAGGGCCATTCTGGCCCTCTTGTTTGTTTGTCCGGACCCTAACTCAGAGTTGCATGGAAGTATTAAAAATGACTTGGCAGAAATGTTCTTCGATCTAGAAAGGACGGCATGTCGCGTGCAAAAACCAGTTAGGTCAGTAGGTGAAAGGTCAAGGTCACATTTGGAGGTGAAGGGTAAAAAACAAGTACTTTTTTGCTCGTCTGGGCTAGCTGTTTCTCAGAGAATGGCTGGCTTTTTAAACGACTTGGAAGACATATTCTTCTAGTAAGAATAGCTTATTGCGTGCAAGAACCAGGTACATAGCTTAAATTCAAAGGTCTTTCTAAGAGATCAAAAATAAAAACAAAAACACAAAAAAACAACATTTTGCTTGGTTGGACTCTGGCTCAGAGTTTTGTAATGACTTCGCAGAAAAGTTCTTCTACAAATGATGGTGTGTTGCAAACAAGAACTAGATCAGTAGCTGACAGGTCAATGTCTAACTTGGAGGTAAAATGTCAAAACATGTACTAGTATGCCTGTCTGGACTCTTAACACAGAGTTGCATAGATATATTACATTGCCAAGACTTTAACTTTGAGTTATATCCGGCGGGCTCAATATGTTACCATGGGCAACTGTAATTAACACACTATCCCATAGTGACGCATTTTGCGCCTCTATAAAATCCACATTGTGAAACCATTGTGATAAATAGAGCATTTGCTCCTATAGGAGCAAATGCTCTATTTATCACAATGGTTTCAAACTACAAAATTCTAAAAAAAAATTCCCTTTCTCTAGTTAATGCTCCTTTTCGGTAGATTTATTCAAAGAGGTTGTATTTAAAAAATTAGCCTATTTCACATAGCCATATAAACAATTCGTTTCTTAGGCAATAGTAGTTATGTTTTCCCTAAATGGAAAGATAGTACCATGCACTCATATGTTTTGTATACAGTAGGATATTGGGAAAAAAATTGGTATACAAATAGTTAAGGCTAAAAAATCTTTATATGTACATTAGGCTAAAATATTAAACAATACAGAGGTAATGTGAGGTAATGGGTTAAACAATGGCCGAAACAGCCGCCAGATATTTATAGTCTGTTTCACTTTCTATGGTACTTGTTAAGGGTTATGTGATAAAAAGATTTCGAAGTTTAAGCTCTTTAATTACTATTTTTCAAATTGGTTTTCATAGCTAGGCGTGTACATTTGAGTAGACCAATACCTCGATACGCGGATCCTAAATTAACGAACACATTTCACTAGTGAGTAGTTTTAATTTTTAAGAGCTGCCTATGAACAGACTCAATAAAACCAGAGACACAATCACATACATGTTTGTATATGTCTCTGGTAAAACCGAGTCTGCATTTTGTTCTTTTTAAGCATTGCTTTCGAAGGATCTTATACTTTCAGAATGTATATTGACCTAATCGCAGAAAAGTATCTGGAATGCATAAACGAAAATAAATATAAGATAGCACTTACAAAATTTAGAATTTCAGCTCATGATCTTGCAATAGAAACATGTCGGTACTTTAATATCGACAGAAAATTTCGAACTTGCTTATTTTGCAACATGGGAGTAGTAGAAAGTGAGTATCACTTTCTACTAGTGTGTCCGAAATATAGAGACATTAGACTGAAATATTTGGCTCCATACTTTTGCAGATGGCCAACTATCAACAAATTTATTTTTCTCATGAGTTCAAGCTCAGAGCGTTTAAACAACAATGTAGCAAAGTTTATCTATCATGCGTTTAAATTAAGAGCCCAATCTCAATAATACATCTCCATTGAATTTCATATTGTTAGTATTACTGAAGCTCTTGCTCTGATTAAGTTCATTAATTAAGCTGATTAAGTTCTGACTAACAGTTCATTTACTTTAATTATTGCTGGTCTGTTAAATAGAATTATTATTTCTGCAACGTGTACAAACTTGTTTTCAACATGGACATGACAGATCAAATACTTCCAGTTTTTATTCTTCTGGAAGATACTAGGAATGTGTGTGTTTAATACTCTGCTTGTTAAGGCTATAAATATGTATGTATTTTATGCCGAATAAACAATATATGTTATATTATGTTTTGTATATGTGCTTCACGACAGCATACACATGAAAAGTCGTCCTGTACTTCATTTTCATAGTTTCTGGTCTTTAGGGATCAAAGATTTCAATGATTTAGTTTGAGAATTGAATACCGTTTAAAAGCCGTGCGAGAGGCATGCTTTTAATCAAGTCAAGTCAAATAATATTTATTTACATGTACAATTAACCAATTTGCTTCCACGATCCCATATATGGGACGTAGGCAAACAGTGTAGACACTGATCAGACGCCGCATAATGCATAATGCGGCGTCTGATCAGAGTCTTCACTGTTTGCTGATAGGAAATTCAATATAAAACAAAAAATGAAAATTAAGACCAGACATCCCTTAGATAAAAGATAGACTAATCCAATATATAAGCATGGGAGAATCCACTGGGAGCAAATGGGTTACCGTTAAGTCGGTACAGAATCAACAGATAACAGAAACTCGATATAACTTCACATTTCATTTATACCCCTGTCACACCTAGCCGCGTTGCCTCTGCGATTGCACGGCGTTGCAACTTTTCAAGAACGCCGTGAGGTCGCAGTTCTAAAGAACTGATATTTTTTTCGTGAAGATTGCGTTCTCACGGCATTCTCACGGCGACCTAGGCGTTTCTATGGAGTTCCCATTGCGTTGTACCGCGATCCTATGGATTTCTAGTTGGCGGTTGTCTGCGCTCTCACGGTGCAACCACAGCGTGCATCGAGTTGTCACGGCGCGCGCACTGTGCACGGCGCTCACACTGCGCTGGTAAACGGTGCGTTGAAGACGTATACAGGCCTACGTTCATTTGCACTAGGCTACCTATAAAAATGAGGGTTGAATATACTTTGCCGGTCCCTGGATTTTTTCTTACTACGTCACTGGATGCTCTAAACTCGTTGCTATGCAGGAGTAAAACGCCGCTATTTTGTTTCAATTCTATCATCCAATTAGCGGGGGTTGGGGGCCGTGCAAGCGCCATCGACAACCATTGCGTTCGCATTGCGACATATATGTGCGCGTCCGTTTTGTATCATAAGCAAACAGAGCAGATCTTATTCGGACAGCTCCTATAGGATCCGTCTGATCTGGGTCTACTGTGCTTGTAAAAGACGTATTTATGGAGTAAAGGGTTAATAAATACTATTAATATTGCGAGTTAAATGATTTCGTAAAAAAAAAAAGTAATTCATTATTTATTTTTGTCCACAAAAAGCGTTTTGAGTACCTTGATCATAACAAAACTGAAAATCCCCAGCTATTTTATATCGATTTGTGAGTATTGTCAGGTAGAATTCAATGAACTTCTTTATGTAAAGTGAATATTGTAATTAGGCTTTCGAATAATTAAAACCAAGCCCTGATTGCCAAAAGATATTTGACTAATGCGCAATTGTCATTAGTTTACGCGTCATACATCTGGCAATAGTTCGATAAACTTGGGCCCTGGACCGGGAGCCAACTGCATTGTTGGGCTGTGAAGAATAAAGCGAATTATGTATATTTATACCCAAGACTCTGACAAAAGCTTGTTTTGCACTAGTTAGGAGATTACTTAGATTTTAAACTTGGAGAGCGTTTTAGCCTTTAGCAGCTAGGCTGTTCTTATTTTAGCAGGTTCTTATGGCCAGAGTGGTGGTGTTTCAAAATATCAAAATATATTTCTTTGTTGTTTCTTTATTCATGAGTGAAGAACATATAATTTGCCGCTTTGTGGCAGGAATAAATCCACTATCACATAAAACATGTGTAGCTCAGTACACTTAATGAATGCACATGAGGATCAATAAGAGTAGGTTGTTGCTTAACCCATTACCTCATAGGCTATTTTTAGATCCAACCACTGAATAAACCTACCGAAAAGGAGCATTAACTAGAGAAAAGGATTTTTTTGTTAGAATTTTATAGGAGCAAATGCTCTATTTAAGCAACAAAGTGGATCTCTGGGCATGGTGCATGTAATTGTTGTGCTGTAATATGTAGTGACTAATAACTCATAAAGTAGTGTAGCGTTACTAACATTGGAGCGAAGTGTACAACAGACCTTGAAGATCAAGTGACTGTTATAGCGAAAGCGAAGCTTAGAGTCTGTTATAGTGAAAGCGAAGCAGAGACTGTTTCTGTGAAAACGAAGCCTAGAGACTGTTATAGTGAACGTGAATCTTAAAGTTAAAGCGAAGCCTAGAGACTGTTTTAGTGAAAGTTAAGCCTAGAGACTTATATAGCGAAAGTGAAGCTAGAGACTGTTAAAGTGAAAGCGAAGCCTAGAGACTGTTATAGCGAAAGTGAAGCCTAGAGACTGTCAGAGTGTAAGTAAAGTTAGAGACTGTTTTAGTGTAGCTAGAGAGTGTTATAGTGGTGAATTGATAAGCAAAAGAAATAAAAATGGCAACAGCAGAGTCGTGCAGTGGAAGCGTGCTGGGCCCATAACCCAGAGGTCCAAGGATCGTAACCTCGCTCTGCTACCATGTTAAATAGGAAATAACACTGTATCTATTGAATATCATATATTGAAGACTCCAGCTATCTGTGGAGTAGAAACACAATAACATAAGTTAAGATAACACAACACTATTTATTAAAGTATATCACAATGGTTTCAATAGGTTATTTTTACAGAAGCGTAGAAAGGCGTATTTATGGAGGAAAGGGTTAAAGTGGGATGATAGTAATAAATGCAGAAAGGTCCTAGAGGAACCTTCTGCATAACTATCATTCCTGCATTAAGCTACCACTTGTCTTCATATAAACTCCTTTTAACACCTTTGCAAACAGAACAGTCCCAGATTAAATGGCTCTGTAAGAGCTGCCTGATCTGTGTCTGCTCTGTTTGCTTATAGAATTAAATTAGATCTGACTCTACAGCTGTTGCCAAAGCCAAACAATCCAATCCTGTGTATATGACTGTAATATTCTTAATGTTTTATGTTTGTAGTGGTAGTAGTAGTAATAGTTATAAGTATCAACTCAAATGAGTATTGTCAAGTGACAAATAAATAAGTAACACAAGCGTGTTAGTTCTACTACTACTTTAATGGTACTCTCAGTATGAGATCTAATACGCAACTAATACGGTAGGTTACTATCACAGAGGATTAGGGTTGTAAAGCTATCTATAGTCTGTTTCATATTCTAAGCAGAATGCATTACAATGACATAATAACATTTCAGCTAATAAATATTCATTATATCATTTCTTGCATGAATATTCAACAGGGAAAGAGTTAACACCAAAGATTAAGAGTTACTTTGGGTGATCGCTATAGACAGGTTTTACTGTACTCTAACATTTAGGCTTACAACATCAACTTTCCTCTCTGTGCCAGTGTGTAAATCTGAATAAGTTGATTCTGCACCTTTTCCCTCATATAAATGCCTTTGCAGACAGAGTAGACCCAGATGAGATGGCTCCTATAGGAGCCGTCTGATCAGTGTACTCTGTTTGCTTATGGAATTTCATAGATTTTATTTTACAGTTTCCATTATGGTGAATAAATCGCTCTTCCATTTTATTGATTCTGCTCATGAATATTAATGTGGTGATAAAATCTTGGAACAAATGTTAACCCATTCCCGCATAGGCTATTTTTAGACCCAACCTCTTTGAATAAGTCTACCGAAAAGGAGCTTTAAATACAGAAAAGGAACATTTTAGAATCGTGTAGTTTTGAAACCATTGTGATAAATAGAACATTTGCTCCTATGGAGCAAATGTTCTATTTATCACAATGGTTTCAAAAGGTGACATTTACAGAGGCATCTGATCAAAAGGCAACAATATGAGTGAAAGGGTTAAACATGGAAAATGTTGATATAAATATAAGGTAATGTGTATTAGTCTGTGTAGCAAATGGTGTAGATCCTGACTGAACTCTTACTCCAGGAAAGTTTTATCTCAATCTATACTGTCTACCTAAGTTTCTCTGACTGAATATTTAGAGTGGGTAGAGTTTATGGGATTGTATTTTTGTTGTCTTACTCTTGAAAGCTTCATTGCAGGTGTGAGATGCTCTCTTGATGTCAACATGGCCTTACTAAAGACACTGAACATCATAAACTTTATATGGATTATTGCAGCTTGTGTCTTGGTACGTATGCATGCCTTTATCATAATAAACCCCCACTACAATCCTTGCCAGTGCTTTTAACCCTTTGCATGTTGAATATTCATGTATAGAAATAATGACATCATGAATATTTATTAGCTGAATATGGAGTCATCCAGAAAATTCGAAGAGTTAGACTGACAACGTAACCAGTATAGTAGACCCTGATCAAATTGCTACTTTAGGAGTAGTTGCATGTGGGTCTGCACTGTTTGCCTAAGCTTCTCTGTTGGAATTATTTGGGTAATTCACATAATAATTATATATACATGTGTACACAGGAGTTATCTGATCTGGGTCCACTCTATTTGTAAAGGGCATTCGGCATGAAGTGTGTGTATAAAGAAAAGGGTTGAAGCATGGTCATAATGACATTATTTTATCTAGATCAGGTACTTAGTTATTCATTGTCTCATTGTTATCCATACTGTTTCCATAGGTCACCACAAATATACTACCAGCATGATACAGAGTTTATTACAAATTTCTGTTAACCCTTTCCTCCATAAATACGCCTTTCTACATCTCTGTAAAAATCCCCTGTTGAAACCATTGTGATAAATAGAGCATTTGCTCCTATAGGAGCAAATGCTCTATTGATCACAATGGTTTCAAATTATAAAATTCTAAAAATTAGTAGATTTATTCAAAGTGGTTGGATCTAAAAGTAGCCTATGAGGAAATGGGTTAATGTTCTGTTCATTCTTTGTTTGCAGCTGTTCGTTATCTTGTTCCTGTTTGCAAAGAGGCAGATTCAGAGGTTTACCAAGTCCAGGAAGGGACCGTATGTGTCCGTAGGCTCTGATGTGTCAAAGGTAGGGTGTCAGTGTGTCTGTATACCTGCATATCTGTCCGTAATCTATTTGTACTTAGTATCTTTAAAAATAGACACATGTAAACAGTTCAAGCCCAGGTCCTTTTGGAGCCCCTGGGCCTCATAATGTCTGCTCTGTTAGATTCAACAATATAGTCACCTGCTTAATACACTTACAGAAATAGGTATTATTCTTGGTCTTTAATCCTTTCCTCCATAAATATTTATGTCAGAAATAATGATGTCATGAATATTAATCAGATTAATTTTTTGTAATAGCACATGGCCACAGGAATTAGTAGCTAAGGCAGAAACTGTAGAATCATATATATATCATATCAAATGCAAACAGAGCAGACCCGGATCAGACGGCTCCTATAGGGGCTGTCTGATCTGGGTTTAATCAGTTTGCAAAGGCGTAGAAAGGCGTATTTATGGAGTAAAAGGTTAATCTTTTACGCCATGAATATTCATGTCAGAAATAATGATGTGAAAAGGCATTTACATTTGTATGAAGGAAAGGTTTAATAATGGAACACTTCATAAATGTTTAGTAACTATAGTTGTGTAATGTCATTATGTCACAGTAATAGGGGAATACATGGACTTAAAAAAAAGTATAATGGGTTCTATGAATTCTATAGAGGTGATAAAAGGTGTCTCTATCAGGTGAAGTATTAACCCATTCCCTGTTTTATGTTTATTTCAAATTTCAATACCTACTGAATAATCATGGACAAAATAGTTATTATGAAATATGGAAAGTGTAACATTGTAACCATTTTAGAAACTGAAGAATAAAATCATTCAATATGAAGGAAAGGGTTAAATTCATTTTTCTTTGATTCAGAGCATGAAAAGGGAGATTCAAAGATTGCTGAACAGGGTGCCAGAGATAAAACACGAGCCGGTTCTCCTGAACGCTGCTATGGAACAAGCTGCAGAGTCTGGTATGGTGATAACAGCTCTTGTGAAGTGAAGAATAGTTTAGAAATTGTATAGATCCTAATGAGACACCAAGTTACTTTGTGTCTACTCTGGCTTCAGACTGTTGTGCCCATAGCATGTGTAATGCTAAATTCATGATCTGAACTACACCAGTCCCAAGTCCAAACATAGAACTGTTGTTTGAGATCTATTATCTTTACTTTTGCTTAACTCTTTGCATGCTAGCGGCTAAACTGTGATTACCTATGCAAACAGTTTGGATCCAGATGAGATGCCACATAATGCGGCGTCTCATCAGGATCCAAATCGTTTGTCATCTTGATCATATATTTGCAAAGAAATTGGAGAAACGTTATTTTAAGAGTTGAAGTAGACAACAGTTGTTGCAGACGAAAAAATTACTTAGCGTGCAAAGAGTTAATATCCTCATTGTAGTTAAATGAAAAAAATCTAGACCCTTTACTCCCTATGCCTCTGCAAACAGAGTAGACCCAGATCAGACAACTCCTGTAGAAGGGTCTAATCAAGGACTTATACAGATCTGATTCAATAGTTTTTGCCATGACCAAATTTTGTGTAATTAATATTCATGATGTTATTATTTTTAGCATTAATATTCGTGGAATATAGGATAACTGGTAATCTAGAAGTCATGAATATTTACATGAAAATTAATAAAGAAAATTAAAGTAAAACAACATAATAGTGACCAGTTGTAGTCCTTAATCCAGTCCTATAGTCCGTATGTCTGTCCCCAGTTATAGTCCTATGCCCAGTCATATGGTCCCCAGTTGTAGTCCTATACCAGGTCTTATAGTCGGTGTGTCTGTCCTCAGTTGTAGTACTACACCCAGTCAATATGTCTGTCCGCATTTGTAGTCCTATACCCAGTCTTATAGTCAGTATGTCTGTCCCCAGTTGTAGTCCCATACCCAGTCTTATAGTCAGTACGTCTGTCCCCAGTTGTAGTCTCATAACCAGTCTTATAGTCAGTATGTCTGTCCCCAGTTACAGTCAGTATGTCTGTCCCCAGTTGTAGTCTCATAACCAGTCTTATAGTCAGTACGTCTGTCCCCAGTTACAGTCAGTACGTCTGTCCCCGGTTGTAGTCTCATAACCAGTCTTATAGTCAGTATGTCTGTCCCCAGTTGTAGTCCCATACCCAGTCTTATAGTCAGTACGTCTGTCCCCAGTTACAGTCAGTATGTCTGTCCCCAGTTGTAGTCTCATACCCAGTCTTATAGTCAGTACGTCTGTCCCCAGTTACAGTCAGTATGTCTGTCCCCGGTTGTAGTCCCATACCCAGTCTTATAGTCAGTATGTCTGTCCCCAGTTGTAGTCTCATAACCAGTCTTATAGTCAGTATGTCTGTCCCCAGTTGTAGTCTCATACCCAGTCTTATAGTCAGTATGTCTGTCCCCAGTTGTAGTCTCATAACCAGTCTTATAGTCAGTATGTCTGTCCCCAGTTGTAGTCTCATAACCAGTCTTATAGTCAGTACGTCTGTCCCCAGTTGTAGTCTCATAACCAGACTTATAGTCAGTATGTCTGTCCCCAGTTGTAGTCCCATACCCAGTCTTATAGTCAGTATGTCTGTCCCCAGTTGTAGTCTCATAACCTGTCTTATAGTCAGTATGTCTGTCCCCAGTTGTAGTCCCATACCCAGTCTTGTAGTCAGTATGTCTGTCCCCAGTTGTAGTCCCATAACCTGTCTTATAGTCAGTATGTCTGTCCCCAGTTACAGTCAGTATGTCTGTCCCCAGTTGTAGTCTCATAACCAGTCTTACAGTCAGTATGTCTGTCCCCAGTTGTAGTCTCATAACCAGTCTTACAGTCAGTATGTCTGTCCCCAGTTGTAGTCCCATACCCAGTCTTATAGTCAGTATGTCTGTCCCCAGTTGTAGTCTCATAACCAGTCTTACAGTCAGTATGTCTGTCCCCAGTTGTAGTCTCATAACCAGTCTTATAGTCAGTATGTCTGTCCCCAGTTGTATTCTCATAACCAGTCTTATAGTCAGTATGTCTGTCCCCAGTTGTAGTTCCATAACCAGTCTTATAGTCAGTATGTCTGTCCCCAGTTGTAGTCTCATAACCAGTGTTATAGTCAGTATGTCTGTCCCCAGTTGTAGTCTCATAACCAGTCTTATAGTCAGTATGTCTGTCCCCAGTTGTAGTCTCATAACCAGTCTTACAGTCAGTATGTCTGTCCCCAGTTGTAGTCTCATAACCAGTCTTATAGTCAGTATGTCTGTCCCAAGTTGTAGTCTCATAACCTGTCTTATAGTCAGTATGTCTGTCCCCAGTTGTAGTCTCATAACCAGTCTTATAGTCAGTATGTCTGTCCCCAGTTGTAGTCTCATACCCAGTCTTACAGTCAGTATGTCTGTCCCCAGTTGTAGTCTCATAACCAGTCTTATAGTCAGTATATCTCCCCAGTTGTAGTCTCATACCCAGTCTTATAGTCAGTATATCTCCCCAGTTGTAGTCTCAGAACCAGTCTTGTAGTCAGTATATCTCCCCAGTTGTAGTCTCATAACCAGTCTTATAGTCAGTATATCTCCCCAGTTGTAGTCTCATAACCAGTCTTATAGTCAGTATGTCTGTCCCCAGTTACAGTCAGTATGTCTGTCCCCAGTTGTAGTCTCATAACCAGTCTTATAGTCAGTATGTCTGTCCCCAGTTGTAGTCTCATAACCAGTCTTATAGTCAGTATATCTCCCCAGTTGTAGTCCCATAACCAGTCTTATAGTCAGTACGTCTGTCCCCGGTTGTAGTCTCATACCCAGTCTTACAGTCAGCATGTCTGTCCCCGGTTGTAGTCTCATACCCAGTCTTACAGTCAGTATGTCTGTCCCCAGTTGTAGTCTCATAACCAGTCTTATAGTCAGTACGTCTGTCCCCAGTTGTAGTTCCATACCCAGTCTTATAGTCAGTATGTCTGTCCCTGGTTGTAGTCTCATACCCAGTCTTACAGTCAGTATGTCTGTCCCCAGTTGTAGTCTCATAACCAGTCTTACAGTCAGTATGTCTGTCCCCAGTTGTAGTCTCATAACCAGTCTTATAGTCAGTACGTCTGTCCCCAGTTGTAGTTCCATACCCAGTCTTATAGTCAGTATGTCTGTCCCCGGTTGTAGTCTCATACCCAGTCTTACAGTCAGTATGTCTGTCCCCAGTTGTAGTCTCATAACCAGTCTTATTGTCAGTATATCTCCCCAGTTGTAGTCCCATACCCAGTCCTATGGCCAGTATGTCTGTCCCCAGTTGTAGTCTTATACACTGTTCTATGGTCCCTAGTTTTGTCCTGTACCCAGTCCTACGGTCAGTATGTCTATCCACAGTTGTAGTCCCTGTACTCAGTCCTATAGCCAGTATGTCTGTCCCCCATTGTAGTCCTATAGTCAGTATGTCTGGTCCCATTTGTCTTATAGCCAGTTCTATAGTCAGTATATCTGTCCCAAGTTGTAGTCTGTTACCCAGTCCTATGCTCAATCAGTATGTCTGGCCCAGTTGTACTATAGTCAGCAGTGTTCTTGCAAGGGCATGAGAAATGTCCCCATTTTTTACTGCCATTGGGAGACCTGTCTCAAAAATTGTCAGTTCTTATCTGATTAGTCCAAAGTACTTAGTAGACATCAGATTGAGATCAGATCAAGCTGTAAATACGATCAGAGAAAGTCTTTACATGTTAAAGAAATCAGTCATAGATCCACAGATTCATAAACATAGCATTTTCTCAATGAATAATGGGTAAAATATTTCACACTGAAAATAAATTTCAACAACAATTGTAAAAGCAAATAGTCAAACAGATCCATTAGAGACAAATAGCCAAGGCTTTAAAAAGATACACATTTATGATTTAATACTAGACTTCACTAAATTTCAGGTATTATGTATTTCCAATCCCTGCCAGAGCCCTGTGTCAGTATATCTGTCCCCAGTTGTAGTCCATTACCCAGCCCTGTGGTCAGTATGACTGATGTGTACCTATAAGACTCAGTTACATGTTTCTTTTCCTCTTTTTTTTCAGGTCCCAATCATTACTTGTACAGGATGAAAGCAATGGATGCCTTCCGTAAATTTGGTAGATATTTACTCTTCAATTGGATTATAGTCTAAATAATGTTAACCCTTCGTTTGCTGAATTTTAAAACACATTTCTCCTTCTTTACCCATGCCCTGTTGTATAATTACATATATCTTCACCGTGTACAAGTATTTCGCTGTGCAATCACTGCTGTGGGGTGCATTGGTTGCACAACCAACTTGTAAATAGTGCAGACCCTGATGAGACAGCTCCTGCAGGAGCTGTCTCATCTGGGTCTTCACTATTTACAGGTAGGTATATTGACTTGAATAGCAAGCGAAGGGTTCATACTTAACCCATTACCTCATAGGCTATTTTTAGACCCAACCTCTTTGAATGAATCTACCCAAAAGGAGCATTTACTAGAGAAAAGGAAAATTTTAGAATTTTGTAGTTTGAAACCATTGTGATAAATACTCTATTTATCAGCAAATGCTCTATTTATCACAATGGTTTCAAGAAGTAGTTATTACAGAGGCGTAGACAGGCATATTTATGGAGGAAAGGGTTAATACTTTCCCTGTTTTATGTTTATTTCAAATTTCAATACCTACTGAATATTCATGGAGAAAATAGTTATAATGAAATATGGAAGGCAGAAAATTTAAGTCATTTTAGAAACTAAAGAATTTTAACAGATCTATCAAATTCCATTCACAAACAGAGCAGACCCTGATCAGACGGCTCCTATAGGAGCCGTCTGATCTGGGTCTACTCTGTTTGCAAATGCATGAAAATGCGTTTTTATGAGGGAAAGGGTTAATACTTTACCTGTGGTTCGAATATTCATGTAAGAAATAATGACTGTAAATATTGATACAGTTTTATTATGGTATATGAGCACAGAATGTATTTGTCTTTGACAGAAACTGTTGAATCAGGTATGGGTCTGCCATGTTTGTAAAGGTGCGTCTATCAGATAACATGTTAACCCTTCTCTTGCTGAATTTTAAAATACATTTCTCCTTCTTTGTCCTGTTGTATAATTACATATATCTTCACTGTGTACAAGTATTTCGCTGTGCAATCACTGCTGTGGAGTGCACTGGTTGCACAATCAACTTGTAAATAGTGCAGACTCTGATGAGACAAGCTCTCCTGCAGGAGCTGTCTCATCTGGGTCTTCACTATTTACTGGTAGGTATATTGACGCGAATAGCAAGCGAAGGGTTAAACCTATCCCTGTTCTATATTCATCCAAATTTCAATACCTACTGAATATTCATGGACAAAACAGTTAGGTATAATGAAATATGGAAGGGGGAACATTGTAGCCATTTTAGAAAGTAAAGAAACAGATATTTCAAATTTCACTGGCAAACCGAGCAGACCCTGATAGGAGCCGTCTGATCTGGGTCTACTCTGTTTGCAAATGCGTGAAAACGTTTGTATGAGGGAAAGGGTTAAAGGATGAAAGTAACAAAGAAAACTAGTTGCTGACTGTTTTATTATTTTCATCCTGCATTAAGTGGCCACGGATTTTGCAGCCTTTAGAATTTATTTGTTGTAGAGAGATCTGTCATCAGAACCTCAGTATATATGAAAGATGCCATAACTTTTTTGAGCATTGTAACTAGTTTTTATGAGATGTTTGATCAAATTCAATGTTGTTAAATATTCTGCTTGGTGGATCCTTCTCAAATTTCACCACAATGTTTATCTGGACATGCTGCACTAGCATGGGTGTGTTCTGGTACATATATCCAAGGTCAAAGTCGCACAATTTGACATAAAATTTGTGTTTAGCAAAACTGTTAACCTCTATTTGTCTGTAACATCTTTACAGTAAAACCTCTCTATAACGGCCACTAAATTGTATTAATTGGTTGGTATTTAGGACAGGTGGCTGCTTAAAGCAATGTGAAAGTAAAACAGAACGCTCCTATAGGAGCGTTCTGTTTTACTTTCACTTTGCATTAAGCAACCTACTGCCTTTAACACAAAATACTTGATGTAATTTAGTGGCCGTTATAGAAAGTTTTTACTATAACTCAAATTCTGCTAGGTGGATCCTTCTCAAATTTAGCATTTGCGTTCAGCAAATATGTTAACCTCAATTTATGTTGAACAAGGCCTTGATAGGCGTAACCTCAGTTTATGTTGAACAAGGCCTTGATAGGCATATATTGTGCCCACTGGCACTCTTGTTACTCATTAATGATTTCGGTTGTGGTGGTATTTGTATGCCTTTGGCCTCAGTTCTAGTTGTATTCTGTAGATGATGTAATGAAGAAGGAGGTACCAGCAGCTTGTAGGAATCCAACCCAGACAGTGAGGGATTACCTGACAACCATATACCCAGTGTATCTAAGCACAGCCCAGCCAGAACTGGTGGAGCAGTTCCTAGAAATGTATGAACATGCCAGGCACAAACCAGAGGTAATACTTCTGTCTCCTATCCCTTAATTTTATGATGAATATTTATGCAAGACTCCGCCCATTTTCAATATTTTTAGGGCTCCACACCTTGGTGTGGGTGCCCTATAGTAATAGCCTTGTCAGTCAGTCAGTATAGATCT
Source organism: Azorinus chamasolen (assembly GCA_963576725.1). Classification (NCBI taxonomy): domain Eukaryota; kingdom Metazoa; phylum Mollusca; class Bivalvia; order Cardiida; family Solecurtidae; genus Azorinus; species Azorinus chamasolen. Next base: position 91,403,114 of record OY755239.1, on the reverse strand, counting down.
GATTTTATAGTATCTGCCTGTCAGAGCCAAAACATCCTGTGTACATATTCCATCATAAATTTTCAGTTACTAAATATTCATCGTGTCATTTTTACTTTCATGAATATTCATGGAGTAAAGACACTTTAAAAGGTGCATCTATGGAGTAAAAGGCTAAATATGGTGCTTGTTCAGAATTAACACCAGAATTAGGACCTAAGTTATTTTGTGCACTTTGCAGAAACTTTGGTCCAATGAGGTGGCTCAACCACACTGCACAATGTAACCCTTTCCTTTTCATGCCTTTGTAAAAAAAGTAGACCTAGATCAGGCGGTTCTTATAGGAGTCGTATGATCAGGGTCTGCACTGTTTGCTAATGAAATTTGATAGTTCTGTTTCTTTAGTTTCTAAAATGCCTACAATGTTCCACCTTCAATATGTCATTTTATCCAGTCACCAGGCTTCTCTAGTGACATAATAAAGGGGGTGCAAATAAACTTAGGTTTATTAGGTTACTTCCGGTAGTAGAAGGTTTATTAGGTTAGTAGATAGGCGGAATGATTCTATAACCATGGAACTATTTTAATTTTCTGTATATATGCATGAACATGTTGACGGAATAGATCTAACAGAAAAAATCACCAATATAATTATTCAAATAAGAAAAGAGAAGAAAAAAATAAAATAATTAAATGGCTATAGCTGGATTCGAACCCGCGCCTGATTCTACAAAAGCCAAATCTGATCTCTCTTGAGACGTCGTGCTTACCGATTACGCCACTGAGGCCACATACAAAGCGACGTTGATTTATCAGTTTTATTAATTTAATTCATCGCTGGCGAAACGCGTTTTTGATAAAAATCAAGTCGGGGGCAAAGATTTACAGATAAATAGTAAATGTTTTCTTTTCACTCTCAAAATAATTTGATTGATAAGCTCTTACAGGGGCGGTGATTGCCATAGACCTAAAACTAGGCTGTTCAGTTCCATCGATTTATGAGTGACGTTAGCCCTATCTAAAAATAGAAACCGAGTCGACGGAACTCGAATTTGACCAGAGAGCCTCCGGGAGAATATTATCATGTCTGTTTGAATTAACATATCGACTCTCGATTCAAATGATCTTATTTTTCAAATTCAACCATGTTTTCCCCTCTTGTAATGTAAGTATCGAAACTATTTTCCTCTGCGGTAGCTGATTAATTTACGTCTCTAGAATGGAAATGAAAAGGGAGGTCCGTTGATCGAAAACCCGCATTTTCAATGCAAATTATTTCACTATTCGTATGTTTTATGAATCTATGAAAAAAGATATAACTAAATTGACTGGATAAATAGAATAATAGGTTAGTGCCGTAGATGGGACGCCTTTATCCGACTCGGAGAGAAAACAGTTGAGGCTCGGCAAGCCTCGCCTCAACGTTTTCTCCCCTCGTCGGATAAAGCGTCCAACAACGGGCATATAGTAATCACATTGTCCATCCTTCCGTCTGTCCATCTATCCATCTGTCCCAAATTTCGTGTCCCTTCTATAACTTTTTTATCTGTGAATGGATTTTAAAATATCCTGGCACAAATGTTCACCACACAAAGACGATGTGTCACGTTCATCTCCCTGGTCAAAGGTCAAGGTCACAGGGTACAATTAATTTGTGATAGCTTTTGGGGGCATTTGTCACATGACTGTGACAGCTCTTGTTTTGTCCATGAATATTCAAAATTTAGAATAAACATAGAACAGGGAAAGGGTTAACCTCATGATAAATTTAACATTTAGCATGTTAAGCAAATGGTTGGTCAATAGAAAATGTCTGATTCAGATTGTAAAGCAGGCTTTGTTCTGTATTTTTTTTTTAAAAACAAAATACTTAGTTTGTCAAACGGCTTAGAAGATTTAGCATTCAAAAGGTTGTCAAGTACAGAAACTGTTCATCTTTCTAGGAAAGATTATTCAGACTTGCTTGACTTAAGCCTTTATATCCCTTATAGACATCTTTTCCAAACAGAGCAGACTCGCATCAGACAGCTCCTGTAGGAGCAGTCTAATCCGTGTCTGCTGTATTTGCTTGTGAAATAATATAAATCTCATTCTACACTTTCTGCCACAGACAAAATTCCTCATCCACAGCCATTATAAAATTGATTGATCAGCTGAACTTTTACAATGGCTGTGGATGAGGAATTTTGTAAACGATTCCATGATGTCATTAAAATTTACATAATTGTTTACATAATTGCTGTAGAAAGGGCAAAGTTCATCATGGTGTTATATATAAGTACAGTAGAACCCCTCTAATGCGACCACTTAATGAATAAACATGGGTGTCTTTTTAAGCAGGTGGTTGCTTAATGCAGGACAAAAGTAATGCAGAAAGCTCCTCTAGGAGCTTTCTGTATTACTTTTGTCCTGCATTAAGCTACCTCCTTGATCTAGCACCCAGAATTATACCTCTTTTAGGTGGTCGCATAAGTGGAGTTTTACTGTACTTACCAGTAAACTCTTTACCCAGCATAAATGTCCCTTTCTGTGCCTTTGCAGACAGCGTAGACCCAGGTCAAACAGGTCCTATAGGAACCGTCTCATCAGTGTCTGCTCCTTTGCTTAAGGAATAATATAAATCTGATAATATACATGATGTCATCATTTCTTTCATGAATATTCATGGACTAAAAGGTTAAATTTTTATTTCAGGTCTTCGACTCCTCACATTTTTCAAGGTTTTCTCAGCTGTTGAAGGAGCTTATATCATGGTAAGGAAGGTTACACAACCGTCACAAATATTCCCCAACGATTGGAAAACTACTTGGAATGTGCGTTAGTAACCCCTAGATATCTGACATTTAACTCTTTGCATGTTAGGTAACTTTTCGTCTGCAACAATTGTCGTCTGCTTCAATTCTTAAAACAACTTTTCATCTAATTTCTTTGTAAAAATATGATCTAGATGACAAACAGTTTGGATCCTGATGAGACATCGCATTATGCGGCGTCTCATCTTGATCCAGACTGTTTGCATAAGTAATCACAGTTTCACCACTAGCGTGCAAAGAGTTAAACTTAAGCAAATAGTGTAGACCTCGGTCAAACCGCTCCTTTGATCAGTGTCTACACTGTTTGCAATTCAGTAGCGTTCATTCAGAGTGCTAAAAACAGTTCTGAATTGACTTATTAAGGCTATTTTTAGACCCAAACTCTTTGAACAAATCTACCAAAAAGGAGTATTTACTAGAGAAAAATAACGTTTTAGAGTTTTGTAGTTTGAAACCATTGTGGTAAATAGAGCATTTGGTCCTATAGGAGCAAATGCTCTATTTATCACAATGGTTTCTACAGGTGATTTTCACAGAGGCGTAGAAAAGCGTATTTAAGGCGGAAAGGGTTAATGTTTACAGATTGGTGGAGAGGAAAAATTGGATATACAAAGATTAAGGGTAAATACATGTACTTGGAATTTTACAAGACTTGTTTACGACTGACGCACCAACAGTTTCCACCTTATCCTACGTGGAATTTTACAAGACTTGTTTACTATTGACACACAGACTATGTTCACACCTTATCCTACTGCTACCATGTTTACCTAAAATATTAGGAGACTTAACCCTTTACTTCATAAAAATATTACTGTCCATTTCAATTTACTTTGTCACTGAATTTTAGTCCATATTTTTTTCATATCGAGTCAGACTGACATTAAATCTACTTCATTTGATCGCATCGTTTTTCAGGAACTCCCTTGCTAAATATCCCTCAATATCATGCAGTAACAAGGAATAAAATGCCGAAAATGCATTTCTACATGCTAATTTGATCAGCTGTTTCTTTGCAAATGGCCGCCGTATGTATGGATCGTGGAGCGTATCATTTTTCAACAGGGGTGAATTGCATACTGATATGAAATATATGACGTAATTTCGTGTATGACATCAACTTTTAAGAGCTATAATTACCCATAGTTAAATTCGAACGTTCCACTCGACGTCAATCGTCCGCCATTTGCAATTTGAAATGAACGTGTTTACAATGGGAAAACATTGTTTTTATGCATAAAATCTTTATTTAAAGATGGATTAAAGGGAAACTCGGGCACAGAGTTCCTGAAAAACGATGACACAAGTGGTTTAAATTTGATCTCCATCCGGTAAGAAATGAAAAACATTCTCGATTCAAATTCAGTGTCAGACAAAGTAAAATGAAATGGACAGTAGAACACTTAACCCTTTATTCCATAAAAATGCTTTTCTACACCTTTGCAAACAGAGTAGACCCAGATCAGATGGCTCCTATAGGAGCCGTCTGATCAGGGTCTGCTCTGTTTGCTTATTATATCATGTCTACCATGACTCACTAATTCTGTGTCCATGTGTCATTAGAAATTACATGTAATCATAATGATGTCATTATTTCATGGAGTGAATAGTTAACCCTATCCCAGATGAATATTCATGTTAGAAATAATGAATTATGAATATTCATTAGCTGCATTTGTATAAAGTTTTATGTACACAAGAATATTAACCCCTACCTCCATAAATATACCTTTCTACGCCTCTGTAAAAGTCACTTTTTGAAACCATTGTGATAAATAGAGCATTTGCTCCTAAGGAGCAAATGCTCTTTTTATCACAATGGTTTCAGAACTACAAAATTCTAAAAATTTCCCTTTTCTCTAGTTAATGCTCCTTTTTGGTAGATTTATTCAAAGAGGTTGGATCTAAAAATAGCCTATGAAGGAATGGATTAAGTGCTGATAGAAATTGAAGAGGCAGATTTTTTATATAACAATAATTTAATACACAAAGTAGACGCTGATTATTTGGCACCTACAGGAGTGGTCTGATCTAGGTCTACTCTGTGTGAAAAAGTGTTGTAGAAGTGTGAAAAGGTGTTGTAGAAGCGTGAAAAAGTGTTGTATGGGGAAAAGGTTTAACTCTTAACTCCATAAATACGCTTTTCTATGCCTTAGCAAACGGAGTAGACCCAGATCAGACAGCTCCTATAGGAGACGTCTGATCAGGGTCTGCTCTGTTTGCTTCTGATATAATATAGATATGATTCTACAGTTTCAACCTTGGCCAATAATTCCTGTGTTCATGTGTTCCTGTGTTCATGTGCTATTATAACAATTGATCACATTAATATTCATGATGTCATTAATTCATAAAGTAAAATGGTGATAATCCGAGGAGCGATTTTCCGAGTATATGGTCTAATCCTAGGGATTTTTGTATGGTCTGGACATGAAATCTATTACTTCAGTACAACTATGTACAGTGTAATCCGAGTCTCTATAATCCGATTTTTCGAGCACGCTTCTCTGTCCTTTCAATCAATTGCTTCATTAAATTACCAGCCTAATCCGAGCATGCATCCCGGACACTACGAAGTCAATTTATCACACCTCCATTGTTGATGTCTCGTGACGTGTGCCCCAGCAATTAGAGGTGCCGCTGTGTTAGTTTTGAAACTACATGTGAATAACACCAGGTCCAACAGTATACACAATTCAGCATCATTTATATAAGGGCTGTTCCAGGAAAAAAGGCCTGGGGGGGTAGGAACGCCAGCCAAAAATAGGGGTACCACCAACACAATTTTATTTTTTTTACCCCCCCAAACAAGAGAATTAAGATAAGTCAGATACCCACAACCACTAGATTTATATTTAACTTGCCACCCACCACCAAGACAACTAAAATTTCCGATTCACTAGTACTTTCTAGATTTCTTTACCACTCAAAGCTTGACAAGTTTTACTATGAATGTGCTGTTTTCTGAATGGAAATCATATTGACAGCATATATTGTTTATGTATAGGTTAGACCATGGTTGAGCGTGACTAAACGATTTAGTTTGAGGGGGCATAGCCCCCGAGAACTATGTCGTTTAGTCGCGCTCAACCATTGGCTAACCTATTTAGCACTGGCTTGGGCTCGAGGAAAAACAAGAAATAAAGGTCATCAAATTCGCAATTTAACGTCATCGGGCGTGTGCTGATTTTCCCTCACTTCTCTTCGCACAAGACTGAAGACCATGATTGCGCCTGAATCCATTAATATCTTGGAAGAAGAGGAAGGAAAAACAACAAAGCTGGAAATTTAACGGCAAGATTTTAAAATTGTGTTAACGTTAACATGGTCTGCATGGTTGTCACTCAGTGGTAATTCCCACTCTATGTCTACATTTATAACTTTCATTCTTGATCATTTGTAGGATCACTTCCTAAGTAGGATTGGGTAGTAGTACTAGTAGTTGTCTTAAGTCTAGGATATCGCCTTCCCATTTTATGACCTCGGGCTATGAAAATGTCAATCTTTTTTTTTTAGAAAGTGAATATTTTTTACCCTTCTCTTTCTGTTTTAAAATCTTTATAAGAACCTAAACTGGCTAATTCATTTTTCCAGAAATTTCACACATTCCTGTGTGTTACTTTATAAGGCAAATGTCTGGTCTGACTATTACTAAAAATGTCTTCATACACAGGTGCCATCTCAAACAAATAATGTTGTTGTTTTTTAAAGAAGAACTCTTGTTTGACATTATTGACTAACTAAAGAAGTGAAGGAAAAAATCAGCTAATGGAATAAATTTATAAATTGTAACCCAAATACTGGTTACCATCTTCAGTTCTAATTCATTAAGCTAGTTTATAATTTTTCTGAATCGGTACATGTTGACTAGTTCCTTTAACAAAGCAATATTGACAGACACAAATTTCTGGTGAATACTCAATATTACAGGGTTTTACCTGTGACCTGAACACGCTGTTTCAATAACTGGACATGTCTAGCGGTTTTCAGATGGTTCCCAAAGTCTACACAGCCGCGGTTTCCGTAATTAATTTGTTTGTTTACAGTATTGAACAAGGAACTCTCTCCCGTGAAGGTTTACTATCACTTTCACGAAATCGCCAACTATCACTTTTCTTGTTTCTTTACTAAATGTCAACGTCATTTCTTACTCTAGCCATCTGGGGCTGAACTTATTTTTCACACTCTTATCGTAATCTCGGTCTGTGCTTTTCAATTTTGTCTTATATTCACATTAATTGGCAGGTACATATACCGAATTTCAGAAACGGACGCCATATTGGATTTGTTGAACGAACATTCGATAATACGAGCGTTTTGATTGGCTGTAGGACATGAGTCTCGTTATTCGATTAGCCGAGCCGAAATCTCGCTGTTGACGTGATAAGCGTTATTAACGTGGATTTACTTGAAAACGGGAAAGAATATCGGCGACGATTTTTTCTTATTTGGGAAATTTTAAACAGAATTACCGTGCTTAATGCCCCCCCCCCCCCCTCCGAATTGAAATATTCAATAACCCCCGATACAACACAATTACAATTGAAAAAATCGCCCCAACCAACACAAATTTAATTCTTTATTACCCCCCACCCACAAAATTTTAATTCATCGCCGTTCCGACCCCCCCCTGGCCTTTTTTCCTGGAACAGCCCTAAGTGATAACGGTAAACACCATTCACAACTGCGATGGAAGTTTCACTGTAGTTTGCACGGGTCCATTCAACGGACGCTTCACGATAAACCCAAAATTTGTTCCAAACTATTAGACATAGAAGAGTCGTAGCTTATAACCTTATACTTATGGATTTAGTTTGCCTAATTTTCCATTCGTCGACATTTCATTTAGTTGTGGTTGTTAACAAACAACATCACTTCGCTCCCTTGCTGTTTCGTGATAAGGAAAATAACGGCAAATTGAATTAATTAATAATCGGAATACTCTATAAGGATTGTTTATCTCTCATAGCAAGCGTCCGGTTTAACGAGACTTGTCTAAAAATTTGCAAACATATCAATTAACTGTTTAACAATTGAATCTGTAGGCAAAATGCACATACGTGCATACACTGTACGACAGATTTGACACATTGAATCCACAAAGTATGATTTCATGGATAATTCGAGGGTAGCAGTAATACGAGCATTTTCTCAGTTCCCGACAGTCCTCGGATTATCGCGATTTTACAGTATTTGAATATTCAAGGAGTAAAGGGTTGATACAGTGAAACCCCGCTAATGCGACCACTTAATAAACAGCCACTGATGTCGTCTAAAGCAGGTGGTTGCTTAATGCAGGACGAAAGTTATGCAGAAAGCTCCTATAGGAGCTTTCTGCATAACTTTCGTCCTGCATTCAGCTACCACCTGCCTCTGACACCCAGAATTATGCCCGTTTTTGGTGGTCGCATTAGCGGGGTTTTACTGTATCTCTCTTCACTGGCTTGTAAGTGTTAGAATGTTTATTTGGCACCATTTTAAAGAAACAGTGAATTGACAAATAGTGCGAACACAGATCAAACTACTTTTATATAAGTTCATCTGAGTCTGTAATATTTGCCTCATTTTGTTGGCCATTATGGTAATTATGTCTCCCTCAGTATTCTGGGGAGTCATATTGCTTTTGTGGGTGCCGTCCGTCCATCTGAACGTACGGCCGTCTGAACGTACGTCCACATGTCCGATTTTAATTTGTCCGTGCGATTTCTCCAAAACCTTTGGTTGGATTTTCATGGAACTTCATAGGCTTGATCAGCAGCGTGCTTAGTTGTGCATATCTTATTCCTATTCCGGTTCAATGATGTTTTGCAGAGTTATGGGACTTTGAAATTTTTACATGGAAAATTTTGGCAGCACCGTTTCTCCAACATCCTGGTTTGGATTTTGATAAAACTTTGTAGGATTGATCAGCACTATACCTTGTTGTGCATATCTTATTTCTGTTTCGGTTTGATGATTTTCTGCAGAGTTATAGTACTTTGAAATTTTTACATGGAAAATTTTGTTCGCGCGGTTTCTCCAAAATCCTGGTTTGGATTTTGATAAAACTTTGTAGGATTGATCAGCACCATGCCTAGTTGTGCATACATGTATCTTATTTCTGTACCGGTTTGATGATTTTTTGTGTGGAAGGTGGAACATTGTAACCATTTTATAAACTAAAGAAACATATCTATCAAATTCAATTAGCAAACAGAGCCTGATCTGGGTCTACTCTGTTTGCAAATGTATGAAAAAGGGTTAAAAGACATGCCTGTACAAACAGTGTATATCAAGGTCAGACAGCCTCTGAAGAAGGTCTGCTCTGTTTGCATATGGAATATTATAGATCTTATTCAACAGTTTGTCGTGTGATAAGAAATGTCTTGGTCTTGATGCCATTATAAAAATTTGGCTTCTTAACCTTTTCCCAGTTGAATATGCAAGTAAGAAATAAAGACATCATGAACATTTTTTATCGGAATGTTTTGATATTGTTAGAAAAGTTAGAAAGAGTAGAGTCAATTGTGTTGTTAGAAGCAGTAGAGTCCGTTGTATTATATTTTCATAAGCAAACAGGGCAGATCCTTATCAGAGGGCTCCTACTGAAGCTGTTTTATCTTGGTCTGCTCTGTTTGCAAATGAAAATGTGCGAAAAGGCGTTCATATGAAGGAAAGGGTTAATATTCATATGTTCATGATTTTTATTTCTTACTGATGTGACGGTCTCTATAATAAACACATATCTTCAGTAGAATCATAAAACATTATGGCAGTTATCCTTATGACAGTTTTCTCATATTGAAAACTGCCCATGATACAAAATAAAACATTTCGGTCGATATTTGTTACAACAAATATTATTTGCCTTTTTCGAACAGTTATGAAACTAAAACGCACCCTGAATAAATATTCCAACATCAGCAAATAACAGCAAGGTCTTTTATACCAAACATTCAGCAAATAACACCGTTCGCTTGCTATTCACGTCAATATACGTACCTGTAAATAGTGAAGACCCAGGTGAGACAGCTCCTGCAGGAGCTGTCTCATCTGGGTCTGCACTATTTACAAGTTGATTGTGCAACCAGTGTACTCCACAGCAGTGATGCACAGCGAAATACTTGTACACAGTGAAGATATATGTAAATATACAACAGGGCATGGATAAAGAAGGAGAAATGTATTTTCTTTGATACCAAACACATGAAAGTTTTGTCTTCTTTGATGTTTAGTGATCAATTTTCTTTCAGTATACTTCTTGTCAGCATATAAACATGTTGCTAGTAGAGATAAACACTGAAATGAATATTCATGGAGTATAAGGTTACAGGTTTGCTGATTCAGAACAAAGAACATGTAATGGAAAAGGGGAAAAGATCTTTCAGGCATTGACCTTGCCAACACTAGGTAGCTTTCCTCTGCAAAACTTGTTTGCTTTAGTTCTAAAAGACCATTTTACAGCTCGTCTGTTTCGCGTCGAGCTATTGTGATCACTGGGTTGTAGTAGTCGTCGTGCAAAAACTTTAATGTAGCTCATTACTCGAAAAGTATAAGAGGTATCAACATGAAACTTCATAGGCTAGTAGATATCATTGAGGGAAAGGCCTCTGCATTTCAAAATGTTGGAGTTATGGTCCTTTATCATTTAAATTTTTTTTATTTTATTTAGCTGGATAAGTACCAAATCAGACGAGCGTAGGCGCCGCACGCAGCTCTTGTCTTTCATTTCTTTTTCAAAGCAGTGTGGAACAGTTTTGATCCTGATGAGACACTGAGTTACATGGTGTCTCATCTGGATCCTAACTATTGCAAAGGTCATAATAAATTGGTCCATGGTCTTGAAAAAATTATGTTTAGTCCAAGCACTGCCAAATAAGTTCTTTGATTTACCCTTTCCTTAATATAAACTCCTTTTCATGCATTTGCAAACAGAGTAGACCCAAATAAGGAGCCCTCTGATCAGGGTCTGCTATGTTTGCTTATCCCTTCCCTGTTGTGTTTATTCCTAATTTCAATACCTACTGAATATTGATGAACAAAATAATTATAATGTCATATAGAAGGGGAAATATTGTAGCCATTTTAGAAAGTAAAGAAACGGATCTATCAAAATTTATTAGCAAACAGAGCAGACCCTGATCAGACGGCTCCTCTAGGAGCCATCTGATCTGGGTCTACTCTGTTTGCAAATGCATGAAAACACGTTTGTATGAGGGAAAGGGTTATGATATAATATAGGTCTGATTCTAAAGTTTCAGTCTAAGCCAAAATAACGTGTGTATGTATGCTATTATAAAGTTCAGCTAATTAATATTCATGACATCATTATACAAGTAAACAAGGAGAGGGTTTGCCCATTCCCTAATATTGACGCCTATGTAAATGTCAATTTCTGAAACCGTTGTGATAAATAGAGCATTTGCTCCTTAGGAGCAAATGCTCTATTTATAACAATGGTTTCAAGACTAAAAAAATCTAAAATTTTAAAAAGTTTCAACACTTTCTAAATAAATCCTTTTCTCTAGTTAATGCTCCTTTTCGGTAGATATATTCAAAGAGGTAGGGTCTAAAAATAGCCTATGAGGTAATTGGTTAATAGTTCATTTGTGTGACTCTTTCTTTGCATTCCCTAATATTGACGCCTATGTAAATGTCAATTTCTGAAACCGTTGTGATAAATAGAGCATTTGCTCCTTAGGAGCAAATGCTCTATTTATAACAATGGTTTCAAGACTAAAAAAATCTAAAATTTTAAAAAGTTTCAACACTTTCTAAATAAATCCTTTTCTCTAGTTAATGCTCCTTTTCGGTAGATATATTCAAAGAGGTAGGGTCTAAAAATAGCCTATGAGGTAATTGGTTAATAGTTCATTTGTGTGACTCTTTCTTTGCAAATAGTTCATTTGTGTGACTCTTTCTTTGCAAATGATGGATCTGTTACAACCTATGCAAGCAGTTTGGATCCAAATTAGACATCCGGTAGTCACTAATGATATATGGTTTATGAAAGAAAAGGAAAATAATGAAAAAAGGAAACATCTAGCGAGGGTCCCAATACCCTTTACTAAAACATTGGCTCTGGTGAGGGTCCCAATACCCTTTACTAAAACATTGGCTCTAGCGAGGGTCCCAATACCCTTTACTAAAACATTGGCTCTAGCGAGGATCCCAATACCTTTTACTAAAACATTGGCTCTGGCGAGGATCCCAATACCCCTTACTAAGATATTGGCTCTAGCGAGGATCCCAATACCCTTTACTAAAACATTGGCTCTGGCGAGGATCCCAATACTTTTAACTTCATGAATACTCAGGTTTGAAATAATGACATCATGAATATTAGATTTTTTTTTTTTAACCCTTTCCCTGTTCTGTGTTTATTTCAAATTTCAATACCTACTGACTATTCCTGGACAAAATAGTTACAACGAAATATGGAAGATGGAACATTGTAGAAAGTATGGAACAGCTCTATCAAATTCCATTAGCAAACAGAGCAGACCCTGATCAGATGGCTCCTAGAGGATCTGGGTCTACTCTGTTTGCAAATGCGTGAAAACACGTTTATATGAGGGAAAGGGTTAATGGCACATGAACACAGAAATACTTGGCCTTGGCAGAAACTATAGAATCATATTTATATTATTTCATAAGCAAACCAAGCAGACTTTGCTATAGGAGCCATCTGATCTGGGTCTATTCTGTTTGCAAAGGCATAGAAAGATGTATTTATGCAGTAAAAGGTAAAATGTTTCTCTTCTTTCCAGTCTTGAACAAGGTATTAAAGTGAAGAAGGAGGCCAATATTGAACAGATGAAAAAGCTTCCACTTGTAGACACAGAAGTTACTGTCAAGTTCCATAACAAAGGCATTGGCAAGACAAAAACGTCCATCCCATATAATCACATGGCCTCAAATGACAAATACAGTCGAGGTCAGACCAGATATCGGACACGAGCTAGTAGCAGTGAGCAGGCAGGCCTGCTGGAAAGTGCAACATCCAGTCAAAGAAGCAGCGTTGAGGCATTAGTGATTAACCGTGAAAGTTCTGAGGAAAATATACAGCTTGTGCAAGTTGATATGAACACTATGCCCGATATTTGAAAAATTACTCACTGGGCAGATAGGAATTCTGAATCTCATCTCATTTTCCAGATGTAAAATATACAGCCTCCCAACAAGAGAATGTTTGAGGGCTTAGTGCAAAACTATATTGACTACATTCTAAACCCTTTACTTCATGAATATTCATGTAAGAAATAATGACATTATGAATATTGATTAGATTTTTATCCCCCCCCCCCCCCCCCCCCCTTATCAAATCTGGGGGGCATATTGTCTGTTTGTCACCAACTTTAACATTGGTCATAACTTTTGAGCCTGTACAGATAGAGACTTTATATTTGGCATGCATATGTACATGTATCTCATAAAGATGCACATTTTGAGGGGTGACATGTCAAGGTCATTCTTCAAGGTCAGAGGTCAAATATATAGGTCAAATCACTGACTTTAACATTGGCCATAACTTTTCAACCAGCACAGATAGAGACTTGATATTTGGTATGCATATATATCTCATAAAACCGCACATTTTTTGGGGTGAAATGTCAAGGTCAACCTTCAAGGTCAGAGGTCAAATATATAGGTCAAATCACCGACTTTAACATTGGCCATTAGGAGCAAATGCTCTATTTATCACAATGGTTTCAAACTACAAAATTCTAAAATTTTACTTTTCTCTAGTAATTGCTCCTTTTGGGTAGGTTCATTCAAAGAGGTTGGGTCTAAAAATAGCCTATGGAGCAAAGGGTTAATCTCTTGTAATACTTCTTGCTATTGTCTGTAACCTGTACAAAGATTCCAATATCCTGGTTATCTAATCAGGTTCAAAATTCTTCGACACTCAAATTATGTTCTTGAAAAGAAATGGAAGAAACTATTACCTTCAGAATAGCCAATATAATTAATGTTTTATTCATAATTCCACCTTTAACCTTTCCCTGTTGAATATTCATGAAAGAAATAATGACATCATTAATATTTATTACCTGAAATTTTTATAATGGCATATGAAAAAATGCGTTTTTGGTTTTGGTAGAAACTATAGAGTGAAATCTATAATAATTTCATCATCAAACAGAGCAGACCTTTATCAGACGGCTCCTATAGGAGCCGTCTGATCAGGGGCTACTCTGTTTAGCAAAGGTGCGAAAAAGCGTTTATATGAAGGAAAGGGTTAATACCGTTACAAACAGAGTAGACCCAGATCAGGCAGCCCTGTAGGAGATGTCTGATCAGGGTTTTCCTGTTTGCTTAGGTTACAGAACTGATTTTCTACTGTTTGCCATGGCAATAAATTTCCTAGTTTAAACCTTTCCCTGTTCTAGGTTTATTTCTAATTCGAATACCTACTGAATATTCATGGAGAAAATAGTTTAAATGAAATATGGAAGGTGGAACATTGTAGACATTTTAGAATGCAAAGAAACAGATCTATCAAATTATATTAGCAAACAGAGCAGATCCTGATCAGACGGCTTCTCTAGGAGCCTTCTGACCTGGGTTTACTCTGTTTGCAAGTGCATGAAAACACATTTATAAATATGAGGGAAACCCTTTCCTCCATAAATACGCCTTTCTAGGCCTCTGTAAAAGTCACTTTTTGAAACCATTGTGATAAATAGAGCATTTGCTCCTTAGGAGCAAATGCTCCATTTATAACAATGGTTTCAAGACTAAAAAAATCTAAAATTTTCCCTTTCTCTAGTTAATGCTCCTTTTCGGTAGATTTATTTAAAGAGGTTGGATCTAAAAACAGCCTATGAGGGAATGGGTTAAATAAATATTCATAATGGGTGGAGTGTCTCATGAACATTCATGCAGTAAAGGGGTGATATAGTTTGCGTTGATTTAAGTAATACTGACTGCAAACAGTCAAACATTTGTTAGGAGTGGCTGTGCAATCCCAGTTTTCTGTTTAAATAAATATGAAATACAGTGTGTTATTCAATTTTGCCTCTTTTTATTGCAAGTAAATTCACCATCCCTTTTTGACTTGTAAATGTGGGACAAAAGACAGTTTAGTCCCAAATCAAAGGGCTCCTAGAGCTTTTTGTGTCACCTGCCGAGAGGCAGTATGTCACATAGGGATCACTTTTCCGTCGTCTGTCCGTCCGTCTTTCTTTTTTTGGCTGTCATTTCTACACTAATAATTATAGAGCTTTCAAATTTCACATCTGTCTTCCTCTCATTGAGGACCATTGATGTAACTAAGGTCCATCACTCTGCATGCAATACTTTTTGAGTTATTCCCCTTTGTTCTGATTTTCGTCACTTTCTTTTTGGGCTCTCATTCCGTCGTCTGTCCGTCCTTCTTTTTTTGGCTGTCATTTCTACACTAATCATTATAGAGCTTTCAAATTTCACATGTCTTCCTCTCATTGAGGACCATTGATGTAACTAAGGTCCATCACTCTGCATTCAATACTTTTTGAGTTATTCCCCTTTGTTCTGATTTTCGTCACTTTCTTTTTGGGCTCTCATTTCTAAACTAATCATTATAGAGCTTTCATGTATCACCTGTCTTCCTCTCATTGAGGACCATTGATGTAACTAAGTGTGCAATACTTTTTTAGTTTATCCCCCTTTGTTCTGATTTTCTCACTCCAGCATATTTACAGTTTTTGTTTCAGTTGCGAGCAGGTGACACATGTGTTCCTCCTTGTTAATCAGGTTTACACCGTTAGCGATTATTGCCTGAATTACCATGAACTCCATGAATATGCCTTTATGCAACTTTGCAAGCAGAGGTGACTCGGATCAGATGGCTCCTACAGGAGCCGTCTGATCAGAATCTGCTATGGTTGCTCAAGTTTGTATGTATAATATAGATATGATCCTACTGTTAATTCCATGGCCAAAATTTACTCTAATTAGCATTCCTGTCATTTTTAGCTCGCCTATTCGAAGAAATGGGGGGCTTATGGAATCGCCCCGGCGTCGGCTTTTGGTTAAAGTTTTGGGGTAAGTGTTGAAATGCACTAATACTACACGAAGTATTTGCCCTAGGAAGCTGATACTTGAAATGGAGGTTCCTGGTGTGTTGAACATTGATGTAGTGTAGTTAAAATTTAAAATAAAAATGAATTTTAGTAAAAAATTCACCTGTTTTGGACTTCGCTTTTTTGGCTGAAATCTCAAGGTTAAAATTTTGGGGTAAGTGTTGAAATGCACTAATACTACACGAGTTATTTCCCCTAGGAAACTGATACTTGAAATGGAGGTTCCCGGTGTGTTGAACATTGATGTAGTGTAGTTAAAATTTAATATAAAACTGAAATTTAGTCAAAATTTCACCTGTTTTGGACTTCACTTTTTGGGCTGAAATAGGAAGGTTAAAGTTTTGGGGTAAGTGTTGAAATGCACTAATACTACATGAAATATTTGCCCTAGAATGCTGATATTTGGAATGGGGGTTCCCTGTGTGTTGAACATTGATGTAGTGTAGTTAAAATTTAAAATAAAATTGAATTTTAGTCAAAAATTCACCCGTTTTGGACTCGGCTTTTTGGGCTCTCAAGGTTAAAGTTTTGGGGTAAGTGTTAAGATGCACTAATACAACATGAAATACTTGCCATAGGTAGCAGGTATTTGGAATAGAGTTTGCCGGTAGGTTTAACATTGATGTAGTTCAGTTAAAATAGAAAAATATTTTGGACTTCATCTTTGTAGACAAGGTCTACAATAGGCGAGCTTTGCTGTCCTGCGACAGTCTAGTTTCTTACATGGTATTTAGGGCAGGTGGCTGCTTAAAGCAAGGTGAAAGTAAAACAGAACGCTCCTATAAGACCTTTCACTGTTTTACTTTCACCTTTCTTTAAGCAGCCTCCAGCCTTTAACACAAAATACTTGATGTGATTTAGTGGCCGTTATAGAGAGGTTTTACTGTATTAACCTTTTCCTCCATAAATACGCCTCTGTAAAAGTCGCTTAATGAAACCATTGTGATAAATAGAGCATTTGCTCCTATTGGAGCAAATGCTCTATTTATCACAATGGTTTCAAAACTACAAAATTCTAAAAATTTCCTTTTCTCTAGTAAATGCTCCTTTTGGGTAGATTTATTCAAAGAGGTTGGGTCTAAAAATAGTCTATGGAGGAATGGGTTAAGTATTGAGACAAACTTCAGCAAAGAGTGCAAATCCAGATCAAACGCTCGTGGAAGGAATCATGGTACATTGTATTATAATTTGCTAATATATGTTTTATTTAACCCATTACTTCATAGGCTATTTTTAGATACAACCACTTTGAATAAATCTACTGATTAGGAGCATAAACTAGAGAAAAGGAATTTTTTAGAATTTTGAAGTTTTAAACCTATAGGAGCAAATGCTCTATTTATCACAATGGTTTCAAAACTACACAATTCTAAAATTTTCCTTTCCTCTAGTAAATGCTCCTTTTGGGTACATTTACAAAGAGGCTGGGTCTAAAAATAGTCTATAGGAATGGGTTAAGTATTGAGACGAACTTCGGCAAAGAGTGCAAATCCAGATCAAACGCTCATGGAAGGAATCATGGTATACACTATTGCTAATATATGTTTTATTTAACCCATTACCTCATAGGCTATTTTTAGATACAACCACTTTGAATAAATCTACTGATTAGGAGCATTAACTAGAGAAAAGGAAATTTTTAGAATTTTGTAGTTTGAAACCATTGTGATAAATAGAGCATTTGCACAATGGTTTCATAAAATTACTTTTACTAAGGCGTATTTATGGAGGAAAGGGTTAACCCTTTCCCTCATATAAACACCTTTTCACCTTTGCAAACAGAAACAAGAGGGCCATGATGGCCCTTAATCGCTCACCTGTTCATAACAGATTAATGATTTCAATGACAGATTACATAATTTGAAAAATCTTGGTAGAAAACATTAGATGATGCTACATACTAAATATAAAGAGTCTAGATTTGGAGGAGAAGATATTTTAAAGATTTTCCTATGAAAAACTGTTAAGCCCCAGGGCAGGGCCATTTTTGATCCGGGGTTCATAATTTGAAAATCTTGGTAGTGGACTATTAGATAATGCAACATACCAAATAGCTAGGGTCTATGCCTTACAAGTTCAGAGAAGACTTTTAAAGATTTTTAAGAGAAGATTTTTTAAACCTTTCCTATGAAAAACTGATATGCCCCTGGGCGGGGCCATTTTCAACCCAGGGGACATAATTTGAACAATCTTTGTAGAAAACTATTAGATAGCGCTACATACCAAATATTAAAGGTCTCTGCCTTACAGTTTTGGAGAAGAAGATTTTTAAAGATTTTCCTATGAATAACTGATAAGCCCTTGGGCGGGGCCATTTTTGGTCCGGGGGTCATAAATCTGATTAATCTAGGTAGAGAACCATTAAATAATGCTACATACCAAATATCAAAGGTCTATACCTTATAATTTTAAAGAAGAAGATATTTAAAGATTTTCCTATGAAAAACTGATAAGCCCCTGGGCGGGGCCATTTTTGTCCTGGGGGTCATAATTTGAACAATCTTAGTAGAGGACCATTAGATGATGCTACATACCATATACTAAAGGTCTATTCCTTACATTTTCAGAGAAGAAGATTTTTAAAGATTTTCCTATGAAAAACTAATAAGCCCCGGGGTGGGGCCATTTTTGGCCCAGGGGTCATAATTTGAACAATCTTAGTAGAGGACCATTAGATCATGCTACATACCAAATATCAAAGGTCCATGCCTTACAGTTTCAGAGATGATTTTTAAAGATTTTCCTATGAAAAACTGATAAGCCCTGGGGCGGGGCCATTTTTGGTCCTGGGGGCATAATTTGAACAATCTTAGTAGAGGACCATTAGATGATGCTACATACCAAATTACCAAAGGTCTATGCCTTACATTTTCAGAGAAGAAGATTTTTAAAGATTTTCCAATGAAAAACTGATAAGCCCCGGGGCGGGGGCATTTTTGGCCCAGGGGTCATAATTTGAACAATCTTAGTAGAGGACCATTAGATCATGCTACATACCAAATATCAAAGGTCTATGCCTTACAGTTTCAGAGAAGATGAATTTTAAAGATTTTCCTATGAAAAACTGATAAGCCCTGGGGCAGGGCCATTTTTGTCCTGGGGGTCATAATTTGAACAATCTTAGTAGAGGACCATTAGATGATGCTACATACCAAATGTCTATGCCTTACAGTTTCAGAGAAGAAGATTTTTAAAGATTTTACTATGAAAAACTAATGAGCCCCTGGGCGGGGCCATTTTTGGCCCAGGGGTCATAGTTTGAACAATCTTAGTAGAGGACCATTAGATAATGCTACATATCAAAGGTCTATGCCTTACAGTTTCAGAGAAGAAGATTTTTAAAGATTTTCCTATGAAAAACTGATAAGCCCTGGGGCGGGGCCATTTTTGGCCCAGGGGACATAATTTGGACAATCTTTGTAGAGGACCATTACATCATGCTACATACCAAATATCAAAGCTCTTGGCTTTGTAGTTCCAGAGAAGAAGATGTTTAAGTAAATTGTTGACGCCCGCACGTACGCACGACGCACATACGCACGACGCCGGACATAGGATCATCCCAATAGCTCACCTTGGCACTTTGTGCCAGGTGAGCTAAAAAGCCAGATCAGATGACTTGTCGGAGCATCTGATCAGGCCGGGTCTGCTGTGTTATTTGCTTATGTAGTTATAAAGATATGACCCTAGAGTTTTATATCCAAGTCAACAGTTCCACTTTTTATGCCCCCACCATTAGGTGATGGGGGCATTAAGTTTCACCCTTGTCCGTACTGTAAAATTTTCGTCACAAATTTCTGAGCTTGTGTGTGCTGGAATGATTTCATATTTGGTAAGAAGCATAATTATAGGGAGTTGTACTGTGTCTCCCTTTTTCAGGTCTGTCGTACATCTAATTCCTGTTTGCTGGCACTTTGATTGAATTTTGGCGATTGTTTAATGCCAAAAATGTTCGTCAAAGATTTCTTTGCTTGTGTAAGCTGGAGTGATTTGATATTTGGTAGGAAGCATAATTTCGTCACAGATTTCTTCGCTTGTGTATGCTTGAATGATTTGATATTTTGGCTGAAGCATAATCATAGTAAAATGTACTGTGTCTCCCCTTTTCAGGTCTGTCGTTCATCTACTTCCTGTTTGCCGACACTTTGAATGAATTTGGGTGATTGTTTAATGACAAATATTTTCATCAGATTTCTTCCCTTGTGTAAGCTGGAGTGATTTTATACTTGGTCTGAAGCATAATCATAGTGAGTTGTACCGTGTCTCCCCTTTCCAGGTCTTGTTTGTTTGCTTCCTGTTTGCTGACACTTTGGTTGAATTTTGGTGACCGTTTAACAATCTTCTTCCTGATAACCCATTACCGCATAGGCTATTTTTAGACCCAACCTCTTTGAATGAATCTACACAAAAGGAGCATTAACTAGAGAAAAGGATTTTTTTTAGAATTTTGAAACCATTGTGATAAATAGAGCATTTGCCCCTATAGGAGCAAATGCTCTATTTATCACAATGGTTTCAATAAGTGATTATTACAGAGGCGTAGAAACGCTTATTTATGGAGGAAAGGGTTAATAGTTATTTATCAGTAACTTGTACATGTAATTGTAGTATATTCAGAATTATCAAAATACAAGAAGGCCTTGATGGCTCTTAATAAGCCTTAAAATCTCGTAGTACCAAAACAGCTGAAACAACATTGGTAGAGGCTTACTGTTATATCGTTTCTATAAATTCTATTTAAATTAGGAAATGGTTTCAGACAAGATCTGTAAAGCTTTTCCTTCTGGTTGTCATGGCAACAAGCTCTGCATGAAATGCAATTCTTTGAATAATAAAGGATCATTACATTATATGAAACACCCACTGAGATTCTTCTCACTTTCAATTCAGTGGTTTCAGAGTAGATATCGTTTGACTGAAACATTGTCGGTCACAGAAGGAAGCTGAATAGATCAGCAGAGTTAATAAAAACAAATCCAACATATTCAGAGGTTTAATATTGGGTTGCGACAAACTTCGTTTTTTCAGGGTATAACGAGAGGGGAATCAAACAATAACAATGCAAGATGTACACATATGTACATTTTAATTACATTTTAGTTACATATATAAGTTTCAAAATAGAGCAATATTTAACCCAATACCCCTTTCAATGCCTTTGCAAACAGAGCAGACCCAGATCAGACAACTCCTGTTGGAGCTGTCTGCTCTGTTTGCATATTAAAGGAATTGTAAGGATATAATTCTACAGTTTTTGTCAAAAACTTCTGTATTCATATGCCATTATAAAAAAATATCTAACTAATGAATATTCATGAAGTTAAGGGATAAAATAGCCACCATTGCTTTATATAAACAAAATTCGACAAGATTTGACAAAATGCATCAAACTGATATTATACATTTAACCCTTTCCCTGTTCTATGTTTATTACAAATTGCAATACCTACTGAATATTCATGGACAAAAAGGTTATAATGAAATATGGAACATGGAGCATTGTAGCCATTTTAGAAAGTAAACAGATCTTTGAAATTCAATTAGCAAATAGAGTAGACCCTGATCAGACGGCTCCTCTAGGAGCTGTCTGATCTGTGTCTACTCTGTTTGCAGATGCGTGAAAAGACGTTTATATGAGGGAAAGGGTTAACTGTTTACCTAATGAATATTCATAAAACTGAATTCATGACTTCATGAATATTAATAAGATGATTTTTATAATGGCATACAAACACAGGAAATTTTGGCCATGGCAGAAACTGTAAAATCAGACCTAACTAATTCTATAAGCAAACTGAGACGCTCATCAGACGGCTCCTATAGGAGTCACATGATCTGGGTCTTTTCTGTTTGCAGAGGCATTAACCCTTTCCCTCATATTGACGACTTTTGGCGACTGTGTAATAGTCACTTTGTGAAACCATTGTGATAAATAGAGCATTTGCTCCTACAGGAGCAAATGCTCTATTTATCAATGGTTTCAAACTACAAAATTCTAAAAAGTTTCCTTTTCTCTAGTTAATGCTCCTTTTCGGTAGATTTATTCAAAGAGGTTGTATCTAAAAATAGCCTATGAGGTAATGGGTTAAAAGGCGTTTTTCTACAAGATAAAGCGTTTGACATCACTTTAACAGTCAAATCGCGATGTCCAGCAAATTACAAGTGGAGGAAGAACCAGACGGTAGGTTTTTCCGTACACAGAAACAATTGTAGTTTCATGCACATTAGAACACACTGAAACACCCACCAACCAACCAACCACAAGCCAGCTGGGAGGCTTCCACGCATGATAAATTCAAATGCCTAGGCTAGCATTCAAACCACAGTGGTGAGGGAACTTCTACCGAATTAACCCTTTAACTGATATAAATGCCTTTTCAGTGGTTTTCACACCTTGGCAAACAGAGTAAACTCAGATCAGACAGCTCTTGTAAGAGCCATCTGATCAGGGTCTGCTTATAAATTTACATAGATCAAATTCTATGATTTCTGCTTGACTTTCACCCTGCATTAAGCAGCCAGCTGTCTAAAAGTACACATATATAATTCTCTCTACTAGAATTCCGGTTTAGGGGGATTTTTGCTGTATCGAGACACTCAATATCCCCTCTCCATGGGTTTGTAAAACTGAATAAGTTGTTTTGGCACCATTTTTACAACGTATACTGGCATAGTAGAAAACAGTGTAGATCCCGACCAAACAGCTGCTTGATCAGTGTTATCTGGGTCTGTTCTATTTGCCTTTGTTTGTATTTGGGTAAGTAGGGTACTAACCACAGTAAAACCTCTCTATAACGACCACTAAATTACACAAAGTATTTTGTGTTGAAAGCAGGTGGGTGTTTAAAGCAAGGTGAAAGTAAAACAGAACGCTCCTATAGGAGCGTTCTGTTTTACTTTCATCTTGCTTTAAGCAGCCGCCTGTCTTAAATAACAACTAATTAACACAATTCAGTGGTCGTTATAGAGAGGTTTTACTGCACTTGCAAAGATTTAATTTCGATGAGTGTTTGATGGAACACCTATGTCACACACTGACACAATGTGACGATAAAGTTATGTGTGACTGGCATAACGGACAAACAGACAGACAGACACATAACAGATATGATCCCTATATGTCACCATGCTAAAGCATGCAGCGTAGATACAATTCTGCATTTTAGTTTTACCTGAACAATTCTGCATTTTAGTTTTACCTGAACAGTTTATTAGAGTTCCCTTTGCTAATTTAATCATGATGTTTTTCTGAAGGAACAGTGTCAGTCTCCTCAATGCCATTCATACAGAAGAGGCTTTCTCGAGTGGCCACATGGACGACTTATAAGCTGGAGGTTGCCTTAATAAGAGAAGAAAATGATGCAGAAAGTCCCCACAGGAGCAACCACCTGTCATAAAGACACAGAATTAAACTAGTTTTGAGTGGCTGACATACAGAGGTAAAATTCTGTATCTCTTCTCTCATTATCTTTCATCGAATTTCTTGCTATATTTGTCCCTACTACTCCCTATCTCTTCTCTTTCTCTCTCTCCCTCTCTGCGTTTATTCTCTCTTCTGGACCTCTATTGAGCTCCTGGTTCTATACTCTGTCCTTCACCTCTATTGACTGTACCACATCTCTTCCGATCAAAGCAATGTCTTCTAAGATGGCTTCCATATTGGGCTCAAGCTGCACCCCAGAGCTGTCTGTATGTAGCTTGCTATAGTTGATGTGGGAAACCTGCAATATTACAAAGCTGCAGATAACTAGTACTCATTCTGAGGTTATAAAGCTTTTTGCTTGAGTCTGAAATCATTCTCAAGCATCTGATTGGTCAGATTCTGAGCTTGCTCAGAATCTGACCAATCAGATACTTGAGAATGATCTCAGACTCAGAAGCTTTATAACCTTGGACCCTGATGCTTGAGATTGAACCCGGACTCGGGCAAAAAGTTTTATAACTTCCGGACCTGAAAAAGTCTGATCTATCTAAATCACTCATTTCTCATCTAAACTCACAGAGAGGCAAAATCTAATGAGTATCCACAAGAGAGAGTTTGACTAGGAAATAAATAAAATCTTTTACCTAGGTTTACACTTATCTGAAGCTCTTAGTAAGCAAGTATGCTACACATGCAATCTTAATGCCGCAATTTAACCCTTTCCCTGTTCTATGTTTATTCCAATTTTCAATACCTACTTAATATTTATGGACAAAATAGTTACAATGAAATATGGAAGGTGGAACATTGTAGCCATTTTAGAAAGTAAAGAAACAGTCTTGTTACAGAACTTTCAAATTCAATTAGCAAACAGGGCAGACCCTGGTCAGACGGCTACTCTAGGAGCCATCTGATCTGGGTCTACTCTGTTTGCAAAGGCCTAAAAAGGCATTTATATGAAGGAAAGGAATAGCACATGGTCGTGTACAACTTTTTAACTGTACATTTGTATGTTAGTTATACAGAGTTTGCATGAGGTTACTTTCAGCAGAGCTCCAGATAAGATGCGTAAATTGACACATTTCCAAGTATAACTTCTTTATTTCTCCACCAAACCCTATGTGGTGACCACTCTTTAGAATCGTCTCTTCGAGACAATTCTAAAGAGTGGTCACAACATAGGGTTTGGTGGAGAAATGACGATTTTAGTATTTAAGTACGCACCGTTATCTGTAGCTCTGTTTTGGTATTTAAAACAAAATAAGTTCAAAGGAACAAGTGACATGTTGATGACATGATGACAAAAGCATGCAGATAAAAAGAGCCCTGTGTGTCGGAGCATTATACGCCCGAAGTCTGTGCTGTCATAACATGCACGCTATTAATTTGAGTTCAAAGTCACTGTGACCTTGACCTTTGACCCCATCAACCTCAAAATCAATAGGGGTCATCTACTAGCCATGACCAACCTTTCTACTAAGTAAGACAGCACATCTAATACTTATCAAGTTACTGAGCATACAAAAAACCAACTGACCTCAAAATCACTAGGGGTCATCTACTAGCCATGACCAACCTTCCTACTAAGTATGAAGACAGGACGCCCAACAGTTGTCAAGTTATTGAGCAGACAAAGATGTGGCTAACGGACCGACGTACAGACATGCCAACAAATCAGAACAAGGGGCCAATCCTTTTGTTATACAAAGGGCCATGACCCCTAGTTCTATTGTTGCAGAATGAACTCCATTGTTTTCTTTTGTTCTGCTGATCATGACCTGGCCCCTTGGTCGTAGTTAGTAGAGCGGACGGACAAGCGCCATACCATAATACGACCGAAGTTACTTTCTGATCGACTGATCTCAAAATCAATAAGGGTCATCTACTAGCCATGACCAACCTTCCTACTAAGTATGAAGACAGCACACCTAATACTTATCAAGTTATTGAGCGGACAAGATTTTTGAGTTGACAGTCACTGTGACCTTGACCTTTGACATGACCAACCTTTCTACTATGTATGAAGACAGCACATCTAATACTTATCAAGTTATTGAGCGGACAAAATTTGTGAGTTGAAGGTCACAGTGACTTTGACCGACTGACCTGTGTCGAGTGTTGCGCAAACGAGTATGCTCGTTTAAGACCATGACCGCAGACTTATGCGGATTGTATTGAAACCGCCACCGTCGAGCATAAGCATATCATTCATTTAACATAGTCTGTAAGCCATGATTTGACAGACTCAAAAGACACATATCATCTGCAAAACTTGGTGAGAATACATTGACATCACCAATACATACACCTATTTCAGTGGCCACCAGTTTTTCAAGCAGCTCATTGATATAGCATAGGTACAGAAAGGGTGACCACACACCCCCCTATTAGAACAGGAAACCAAGATGATGTCAGGCCTTTGTGAAGAACACAACTAAACACATCCCTATGCATTTCAGTTACATTTAGCCAGAGTTTATGCAGAATACCGAGCCCATGCAGTTTGAAAAATAAACCATGATGCCACACGCGGTCAAAGGCCTGACGTGCATCTAGGAAACCAATGTAAACCGTGCTACCGTTTTCCCTGCAATACTCTACACTTTCACGCAAAACCATAGATGTCATTGAGCTCCCCATACCTTCATGAAACCCGCCTTGAAGTGGACTAAGGGATTTTCTGATGCTCAACTTAATACGTTTAAGTAGCGCTCGTTCATAGAGCTTTAAAATGGCCGAAGAAAGCGTAATCACTCTGTAGCTGTTTGGGTTATCTTTTCGCTTCCTCGAACCTTTGTATAAAGTTATAATAATCTCTTCTTTCAATTTCTTCGGGGCATAATTGAGACTATACATGAGCCGAAAAAGGTTTGCCAGCATTTCTAACAGCTAGGGACCTCCATGCATTATATGTTCGTTATAAACACCAGCATTTCCGCAGACTTTCCCTCCCTTAAGATCTAACACTGCAGATAAAACTTCCTCTTCTACTATATCGTTAGCTACATCGGTGTCTTGACAAGCATGCAATTTATTGACCTTACCATCTATTGACGTAAGCAGTTAACACACAAACATCAATGTTATTTGCCAAACTGGGAAATTTCTGGGAAATTTCCATAACACCAGGAGAGTGTTATGAAACCAACCTGTTAATTTAACCTTCCTGTGTACCAAGACAGTGTTTATGAAACAAACCTGTTAATTTAAGGAGTTCTGGACTAATTAACCTTTAGCATGCTGCCTAAACGATAGCGTACAATACTGCAGTACACTGCCTATATGACGTCATAACGTTACTGCTGCAACTGGATTCATTTTCATAAGCAGTGTACTTATTAACCCTTTCCCTCATATAAACGCGTTTTCATGCAATTGCAAACAGAGTAGACCCAGATCAGACGGCTCCTATAGGAGCCGTCTGATCAGGGTCTGCTCTGTTTGCTAGTGGTATTTGAAAGATCTGTTTCTTTACTTTCTAAAATGGCTGCAATGTTCCACCTTCCATATTTCATTATAACTATTTTGTACATGAATATTCATTAGGTATTGAAATTGGAATAAACAAAGAACAGGGAAACTGTAACTTAATCACTTTCCAATGAATTTATTTGAAATAAATTGTTTATAACTGAAGGAGGTTAAGAGTTTATTTTTGAAGGAAAGTTTTGGGTTTGTCTATAAATATATTGCATAAAACACAAGTATAATGCGTAGCAAATTTATTTTATAAAAACAACTTCTTCACAGAACAATTTCAGCTCTTTCGCAAAAATATTGAGCTAAGAAACGGCTGTAAATGCGACAACGTTGACAATTTTATACAATGAATCTTATTTTCTTGATGATTAACCCTTTCCCGCATATTGACGACTTTTTGACGACTCTGTAGAAGTCACTTTATGAAACCATTGTGATAAATAGAGCATTTGCTCCTATAGGAGCAAATGCTCTATTTATCACAATGGTTTCAAACTACAAAATTCTAAAATTTTCATTTTCTCAAGTTAATGATCCTTTTCGGTAGATTTATACAAAGAGGTTGTATCTAAAAAATAGCATATACGGTAAAGGGTTAAAATAAAATTATTGAAAGCTTGAAAGATGTTTACCACGGTATTTTATTTCTAATAAATATGATGGTAAACTATTGGTCGCGAAAACAAGTTGCACTCGTCTTATTTGTGGCATAAAAATCAGACAAATCTTGAAGGAGCCTTGTAATACATACTGATATTGCAGGAACCTGGGAGATATATGCAATATTGTACATACAGGGATTAGTCATATTTTCTTTAAATATTAGAGTTTTAAAGGATCAGATTCTAGTTTACCTAGGAATCTGCTTCCACTACAAGAGGTGGTGGTTTGAGAGACCCACATTAAAGTGGGGCCTTCCTTCTTCCTTGTTGGTTGGGTGAGTCAAGGTCACAAATACATCTAGGTGAAACTCTGCCTTCCTACGATGCATCCACAAAAGAAATCTGGAAACCATACCCAAGTGGCATCCAGACAAAATCTACAGCCAGACTTGTACTTATACTGAAGTCAAGGTAAAGGTCTGAGACACACAAAGTAATAGGAGACACTCTGCCTTCTGATGATGCATATAACAATAAAACTGGAAACCCTAAGCCTATCCTCCAAAATATTTCTTAACAAAATTTAGGTTAAAGTTAGGATCATTAGACACACCAAAGTAGTATGTGACACTTTACCTTCCCAAGATGCATCCACACAAGACATTTTGAAATCCTAACCTTAGGGGTTGAGGGTATATCATCTGGACAAATTTTAGACAATGTGTTTTACTAAACTGATGTCACGGTCAAGGTCAAGGCCACAGAGACAGGAATGAAGTAGGTGACACTGTCCCTACCCAAGATGCACCCATACAACAAGTTTGGAAATACTCACCCACAGGGTTGAGGATATATCATCCGGACAAATTTCCAGACAAATATTTACTACAACTGAAGTCGAGGTTAAGGTACAAAAAAGTAGTATGCGGCACTCAGTCACCAACACATGAAATTTGGAAACCAGAAGTGGTTGAAGAGATTTGTTTGTGTTGATTAACGTCTGTTTCTGCTCACTATGCGCTAATTGGACGCCCCAGAGAGAGGGGAGAGGATACAGAGAAACCCGGGCGCGATGCCCTACCCTTATTATCGACTGAGATTCTCTGGTTCTTGTAAAGCACTGATACATCGGACCTCGGTTTATAGTCTCGTCCAAAGGACTGCTTGAAGAGATATCGTCCAGACAAAAAAATCTGGACAGAAGGATGGACAGATCGATGGGCAGAGTGCAAACCTATAGTCTCCCTCTGGTAGCTAGTGGGGAACTATAAACGGACTAAATCCTGATGAGGCAAGATTATACCTGCATTAATGAAGAGACTATATATAGCTTTCATGCTTAACCGTAACCTAAACATTTGTCATCTGAAATTGTGTCGGCTGCTTCCATTCTCAAAGATTTTGTTAACACATTCCCACATATTGACACCCTTTGATGCCACTGAAAAAGTCACTTTCTGAAACCATTGTGATAAATATAACATTTGCTCCATAGGAGCAAATGCTCTATTTATCACAATGGTTTCAATGCTACACAATTCTAAACAAGAGGGCCAAGATGGCCCTTAATCGCTCACCTGATTACCATAGATTTAAGATTTTTCCTGGGTAGCCCATGGGTATGGTCATTATTGACCTTAGGGACAATATATGAATAATGTTGATAGTGGATCGTGAGCAGTGGTTCTGCAGAACAAGATTTTCAAAGATTTAGTATACAGGTAAACCTCTGAAAACCGAACACCTTCGGATCAGATAAAATGTTCGGTTTTCAGAGATGTTCGGTTTTCAGAGATTTTTCTTAATGTGAAACCTGAAGGTAATGAATGTGATTTTCTGTAATATTGTTCACTTCTTTTGATCTTATCAGAATAAGATACAAACATCAGTTTCTACTATAGATGAGAGTATTCAGTAACAAGAAAATACTCATATTGTAATATTGTTTTATCTAATTTATACTTTATATATATGGATGACGTTGGAACAGGCATGATTGTGTTAAGTGTTTACATCAAACTGACTATTAGATTCACTGCCTGATTGGTGTTATTTATCTTTTATTATTTTTCATAATCAAAAGGCTTGTTCATGCAGAATTACTCTAAACTTAATTTTTCAGATAATAAAGTTATCTCAGTCAATTGAAGGGCTGGTAATATGTAGCATGAACATTTAAGTGTGTAGGCATCGTGTTTATGAAAACAAAATTTGCATGTTGAGATCATCTTCCCTTAATTTCAATAAATAGCTCTGAAAAATCATGCCTAATTAAAGTTTTCTTATGATTTCCAAAAGCAAAATCAGCTAAAGTATTAGCCTATACCCCTGTTGTGTTTTTCACACCTTTGTAGTAACACAGGCAGCTGTCATACACAGTATTCCCAAAATTCCCTAGTCAAACTATCAACAAGTCAGCACCCCTAATTGGCCCTCAGGGTATGTTCGGTTTTCAGAGGTGATTTATAATGGAAATATAGGTTTCTGTTCTGGAACTTGTGTTCGGTATTCAGAATTCAGAGAGTTCGGTTTTCAGAGAGCTTTTCTATATAGAATATATATGGAAAAATTCGGGACCAAAATATTTGTTCGGTTTTTAGAGATTTTCGGTTTTCAGAGGTTCGGTTTTCAGAGGTTTACCTGTATTGATTTTATCAAGACAATGATTCTGACCAATGAAGATTAGGCTAAAATGTGCCCTCTAAAGTAATTTTTCTAAGATTTGACCTAGTGACCTACTTTTTATTCCCACCCGACCCATGATCACACTCAACCTTGATATCACCAAGACAAACACTCTGAGCAAGTTTGAGGAAGACTGGGCTAAAAATGTGGCCACTGGAGTGTAAAATAGATTCTCTAAGATATGACCCAGTGACCTACTTTTTGACCTCACATAACCCACTTTCAAACTTGTCCAAGATTTAATTACGACAATCAAATCAGAACAATTTTCATGAAGATTTGGCTATAAATGTGACCTCTAGAGTGTTCACGAGGTTTTCCTACTATTTGACCTAGTGACCTAGTTTTTAACCCCACATAACCCACTTTCAAACTCGTTTGAGATTTTATCAAGACAATCATTATGACCAAGTTTCATGAATATTGGACAAAAAATGTGACCTCTAGAGTGTTCACAAGGTTTTTCTACTGTTTGACCTAGTGACCTAGTTTTAAACTCCACTTGACCCACTTTCGAACTCGTCCAAGATTTAATCAAGACATTCATTCTGACCAAGTTTCATGAAGATTGGACTAAAATTGTGACCACTAGAGTGTTCACAAGGTTTTTCTACTGTTTGACCTAGTGACCTAGTTTTTAACTCCACCTGACCCACTTTCAAAATCGTCCAAGATTTCATCAAAACATTCATTCTGACCAAGTTTCATGAAGATTGGACTAAAATTGTGACCACTAGAGTGTTCACATGGTTTTTCTACTGTTTGACCTAGTGACCTAGTTTTTTACCCCACATAACCCATTTTTCAAACTCCTCCGAGATTTTATCAAGACAATCATTCTGACCAAGTTTCATGATAATCAGGATAAAAATGTGACCTGTAGAGGGTTCACAAGGTTTTTCCACTATTTGACCTAGTGACCTAGTTTTTAACCCAACTTGACCCACTTTCGAACTCGTCCGAGATTTTATCAAGACATTTATTCTGACCAAGTTTCATGAAGATTGGACTACAATTGTGACCACTAGAGTGTTCACAAGCAAATTGTTGACGACGGACGCCGGACATTCAAGTATCCCAAAAGCTCATCCTGAGCTTTGCTCAGGTGAGCTAAAAATTCCTTTCCTCTAGTAAATGCTCCTTTTCGGTAGATTTAGTCAAAGAGGTTGGGTCTAAAAATAGCCTATGATATTTCTTGACAGAAACATGGCCACAGTGTAAGACAGTCTAGCCATTTACTGGATGAATATTCATGTAAGAAATAATGACATCATGAATATAAATCAGACTAATTTTTATAATGGCACACAGGAGTACTTGGCTACATAGCCAAATCAAAAAATAACCCAGCCACTCAATGCAGCATAGACCTAGATCAGACCGCTGCTATAGGAAATAATAGATACATTTGTGCAAAGCATTACATTTATTCACTATACTACATAGAATCATACATGTATCTATCATTTCCTATTGAAGCTGTCTGAGAATGTTGGCAATGACAGAAACGGTAGAAGCAATTATCTACCAGTTTATCTTATTTCATAAGCAAAGAGAGCAGACCCTGGTCAGACAGCTCCTATAGAAGTCAAGGTGTCTGATCTGGGTCTACTCTGTTTGCAAAGGTGTAGAAAGGTGTATTTAGGGAGTAAAGGGTAACATCCTTTTGGCACACCAAACTACTTTGTTCAAATTACCTGATTCAAACACTTTTGTATAGGTCAGTACAAATCACTCAGATGTGTGCTAGACGTTCCTTTTAACACTAAGAAAGTTTTGTTTGAATAAATTATAGTTTGCTAGAAATCTCAAAGTACATGTCCATATTTTCCAATTTTTTTTCAGTAAAGTGTGTCTGAGTGTCAACCAGTTTATTTTGAATCTTGATAATACACAGCCTATTTAGCATCTGATCTTGGTCAAAACATTTTGCAAAAAGTTTTGTCTGTTACAATTATCAAATACATGTAGATTTTTCTTATATTTCCCCCTTTCCCTCATATAAATGCTTTTTCACGTCTTTGCAAACAGAGTAGACCTAAATCAGATGGCTACTGCAGGAGCCATCTGATCAGGGTCTGCTGTGTTTGCTTATGAAATTATGTTAGATCTGACTACAGTTTCTACCAATACTAAAACTTCCTGTTGTCCATTATACTATTACAAAAATTCAGCTAATAAATAACCATAATGTCATTATTTCTTACATGAATATTCAACAGGGAAAGGGTTAACAAGGAGAGGAATCAGAAGAAAAAGGGAAATAACTCAAGAGATAATTCCAAGAGGTAAGAGATTAATAGATATTTATCTGTAATACAGTAAAACCTCTCTATAACAGCCACTAAATTACATCAAATATTCGTGTTAAGGGCAGGTGGCTACTTAAAGCAAGGTGAAAGTAAAACAGAACGCTCCTAGGAGCGTTCTGTTTTACTTTCACCTTGCTTTAAGCAGCCACCTGCCCTGAATACCAACCAATTAACACAATTCAATGGCCGTTATAGAGAGGTTTTACTGTACCAATTAATTCTGGTCCATAAATATAATTGCAATAATTACCTTGAAATCTTGTCTCTGCAGAACATTTGGTTTCCACAAAACTCCAATTTTCTGACCTCCATAGGGGTCATAGAAAAACAGACACAGTTCATCAAAGGTCTCCTGCAAGGGAACAACAAACATTTGGTGACAACATCGTGTCTAAATATCAGCAGTACAAAACCTGTATAAGTATTCGCCACTAGCTAAAACCTGTATCAGTATTCATCACTAGCTAAAACCAGTATCAGTATTCACCACTAGCTAAAACCTGTGTCAGTATTCACCACTAGCTAAAACCTGTGTCAGTTTTCACCGCTAGCTAAAACCTGTGTCAGTATTCATCACTAGCTAAAACCAGTATCAGTATTCACCACTAGCTAAAAACCTGTATCAATATTCATCACTAGCTAAAACCTGTGAATACTAGCTAAAACCTGTGTCAGTATTCACCACTAGCTAAAACCTGTATCAGTATTCACCACTAGCTAAAACCTGTATCAGTATTCATCACTAGCTAAAACCTGTATCAGTATTCATCACTAGCTAAAACCTGTATCAGTATTCATCACTAGCTAAAACCTGTATCAGTATTCACCACTAGCTAAAACCTGTATCAGTATTCACCAGTACTAGCTAAAAACCTGTGTCAGTATTCATCACTAGCTAAAACCTGTGTCAGTATTCATCACTAGCTAAACCCTGTGTCAGTATTCACTACTAGCTAAAACCTGTATCAGTATTCACTACTAGCTAAAACCTGTATCAGTATTCACTACTAGCTAAAACCTGTATCAGTATTCACCACTAGCTAAAACCTGAATCAGTATTCACCACTAGCTAAAACCTGTATCAGTATTCACTACTAGCTAAAACCTGAATCAGTATTCACTACTAGCTAAAACCTGAATCAGTATTCAACACTAGCTAAAACCTGTGTCAGTATTCATCACTAGCTAAAACCTGTATCAGTATTCACCACTAGCTAAAAACCTGTGTCAGTATTCATCACTAGCTAAAACCTGTGTCAGTATTCAAACAGTGCAGACCCTGATCAGACTCTAGGATCCCTCTGATCTGGGTCTACACCATTTACAATGCCAGTACACTTGTTTCCTGGTTTCAGAGTTTAACTGTTTGCACATTAAGAAGCAGTTGTCTTCAAAAGTTGTTAAGTACTATTTCCACTATTATTTTTGTGTCATCTGCTGTGAATATGGTGACCCTCAGGATCACTTAGGTGTTGTTTATGTGTCTGTAAAGCTTTTTCTCTGTCAGTCAGTCTGTCACACTTTTAACTTTCAGTAAATAACACGAGTCCCTTTGAACTCAAGAATGTCAAACAGTTTGGATCCTGATCAGACATCAGGTTACTCTGCATCTCATCTGGATCCAACCAATTTGCATTTTAACCCATTACTCCATGAATATTCATGTCAGAAATAATGACATCATTAACCCATTCCTCCATAGGCTATTTTTAGATCGAACCACTTTGAATATATCTACCGCAAAGGAGCATTAACTAGAGAAAAGGAATTTTTTTAGAATTTTGTAGTTTGAAACCATTGTGATAAATAGAGCATTTGCTCCTATAGGAGCAAATGCTCTATTTAGCATAATGGTTTCAACAGGTGACTTTTACAGAGGCATAGAAAGGTGTATTTATGGAGGAAAGGGTTAAAGACAAGTTTGCAACCAGCTTTCAGAGAGTTAATAAATTAAATGTGTGTATACATCAAAATAAGAAATACAAACCCTTTGCTTGCTTCCAATTAAGTTTTCATGCTTGAAATTGTTACAAGTGACTGCACTATCAATATTATTTTTTCAACTAGAGTTTGTTTTTGAGAAAAACACATGTCTCCCCCGGGCCCCGCACCCATAAGAGGAATGAACGTTGTAACCAAGAGTTGCGTTTTAACAACTATTATGATAATCAAGCTTAATTCAAAACCACATGACCACCTTCACATATAGATTTCACATATAGATATAGATTGGTTGTGCGTCACTTATAGATACATATAGATTGGCTGTGCACCACATATAGATTTGTTATCTGTAAACTTTTGTAGACATCTATAAACACTAGTTTTCCCTATAAATTTCATATTCGAAACTAGAAAATTGTGTCTGTAAGACACAGTGATGCCCCCGTGTAGGTACTTGCCTAGCTGCATGTAAAATTTCCAAGTCAATTGACCTTGACCTTGGGCTTGCGGGCAGCATGGGCTGGGTGTGCAATGAAAGTATGGATGGTGTTTAATGTGTATATGTAATTCTATGGCAATAGCTACCGTGGTTAGGGATATATAAGACAATGAAAAAACTGTGACAAAAAACTGCACGTAAATGCGACAACCAACGGCACGTAAAATTTCCAAGTCATCTGACCTCGACCTTGGGCTTGCGGGCAGCATGGGTGATAGCACAGATGGTAATTGATGTGTATGTGAAGTTTCATGTGTAGAAATTACTGACTTATAACACTTGAAAAACTGACAACCAACTGCACCTAAAAGCGTGACAGACGGACGGACATGTGCAAAACATAATGCCCCCTGACTATCGTCAACGGGGGCATAAAAAATCCAAACTTCTGTCAAAATTGTTGCAGCCCATATTCCAATCCACATGACAATCCTCACATATAGCTGGTTCATATGTAAAAGTTTGAATGAAAACTCTTACATAGTATAGGAGGAGTTAGCTGCACAAGACTTTTTCGCTATTGCTCTATATAAGGAAAAACTCCAAAGGGTCATTACTTCTGTCAAAATTGTTGCAGCCAAAATTCCAAACCACATGACCATCCTCACATATAGCTGGTTCATATGTAAAAGTTAGAAGTAAATCCCTGAAATAGTGTAGGAGGAGTTAGCTGCACAAGATTTTTTCGCTATATATAATATTCTATATAAGGAAAATAGTGTTGGAGGAGTTAGCTGCACAAGATTTTTTCGCTATAAGGAAAAACTACAAAGGGCCATAACTTCTGTCAAAATCGTTGCAGCCAAAATTCCAAACCACATGACCATCCTCACATATAGCTGATTCATATGTAAAAGTTTGAAGGAAATCCCTCTAATAGTGTAGGAGGAGTTAGCTGCACAAGAATTTTAACAGACAGACGGACAGAAAGCACAACATCAATATGTCTCCCTCCCCTAAAGGGGGGAGACAATTATGCACAACAAGTTTAGTAAATTACCAATCTTCAGCAAGTCAAAGGCTAATACTTGATGAATCCCTACTAAAAAACAACTTCACATGATGATAAACATTCCTGTACTGTTTCATAGTAGTAGCTTGAACACTTTTTCAGTTATGCACATATTAAAATAGTGTATTCACTATACCAAGGGTCATAAGTCCAGTACTACTACAGTGAACCCTCAATATACCGCCATTCGTTACAATGGCACCCTCGTTATACCAGCAGTATGCATTGAAACAAAATTACCGTTAATTCTTTGAAACAATCACTGAATAAATAGGTGCAATGCCAGTAACACAGGTGATCGCTTAATGCAGAACACAAGAAGTGCAAAAAGCTCCCATAGGGTGTGTTCTGCATTAAGCGATCACCTGTTGGTACCAGTTTAAAACTGGCCATATGGTTCCTTTCATATTTAAACTCGTTATAATGGCAACCAAGTTATACCAGCACAATGTCTAGAAACAAACACCTCCGTTGTAACGAGGGTTCACTGTAGCTGAAACCAGAACCAATTTTCAAGGTGCACAATAATATAAGCTTCTAGACTGTTCAGTATAGTTTTATGACTCTAGTTCAAAGACATTTTGGTAACTACGCATAAATATTGGAGCAGTCTGATCTGGGTCTACCCTGTTTGCAAAGGTGTATAAAGGCATATGTATGGAGTAAAGGGTTAAATACTGTTGCAGAAGCAAATGCTTTCGACAAATGATTGATGAAGTTTATATATACACTGTATTGAGAAAAGGTGTTTAACTTTTTCAGTTGGTGTTTACCCTTAATTCTTTTAGAAGCAGCTGGACAGGATCGTGGTCTAACACTGGAAATCTGTTCTCCTCCTTCAAGCTGCGGCCAAACTTAGGTTTGTAAGTATTTTCTGTTGTGTCAAGATACTCGTACTGGCGTGGTATCTGCTGCTGTCTGAGGTGGATGAGAACATCAAATGCTTTGTATGAAGGTCTGAAGGCATGCTGAAATGGAAACCCAGTACGAGACACTTCATGAGGAAAATACTACACAATCAAGTCTGCATATACGACAATCCAGAGGAAATAAAATTCCCTGACATTTGCCTGACATCATTTCAAATTTCACGGACATGTTACATTGCGACATTTGGTCTGTCATAATTTATATTTTTGAAGAAGTTAAAAAACATGGTCTTCAATCTCATTTTTTTCATAATTCCCTGACAATTTTCCTAACATTTGCCTATACATGTATTTTCAAATTTCCCTGACAGATTCCCTGCCCTTCAAAAATGTTCAATTTAACTGACTTTTCCCTGATGCATGGCGACCCTAAAGAATTTCCATTATAGGTCTTTAACCCTTTTACTTGTCAGATAGAGACACCTTTTTATGCTTTGCAAACAGAGTTGACTCAGTTCTAGGTCTACTCTGTATATGTTAAAGTCTCTACTGTTAGACATGACAATACATTTCTTTACTGTAAATTTTAAATAAAAGAATTAACCCATTCCCTCATGGGCTATTTTTAGACCCAACCTCTTTGAATAAATCTAACAAAAAGGATCATTTACTAGAGAAAAGGAAAATGTTAGAACCGTGTAGTTTTGAAACCATTGTGATAAATAGAGCATTTGCTCCTATGGAGCAAATGCTCTGTTTATCACAATGGTTTCAAGAAGTGACTTTTACAGAGGCGTAGAAAGGCGTATATATGGAGGAAAGGGTTAAAGTAATATTCGTAACAGGCAGAGTCTTACATAGATATTTGTCAATAAAACGGATAGTAGCTTTAAACATGACAAATGTAATGCAGATGTAAACTTTTATGTTGCATCTTTGGGATGGTCTGTAAGAAGATTTGTGCTTTAGTATGTAATTAATAGTACCAATATATTTAGTATGCAATATATTTAGTACCAATATAAACTACAGAGCCATTTAGTCAAGAGACTTGCAGTTATATTTAATTTGTTTCATATGTGGCAGCGTGGAAGAAATGAATAACCAATGTCAGCAGTGACCACGGCAGGCATGTTCTGAAAGTTTGAGATAAAGACTGAGAAGTTATGTGCTACTAAACTACAAATGTGTCCATAGGACACTGATGTCTCCACTTCAGACTTTTTGTCACTGAAAGTAAGGGTCTGGACAAGATATTTTTAAAGTCATTTTTGCAAATAAAGTGCTGCAACTCCTAAATGACTGACACGATTTACATGGCTATCGAACTTGACCAAGATATAATGGCCACAAACATGTGTGTAAAGTTTAATGTGGATTGGACAAAAACTTTCCAAGAAAGTGCCCGGACAAATTCTTCTAGATGTACGTACAGATGGACGGACGTACGGACAAGGGCAACCCTATATGCCACCACTATGTGGGGGCATAAAAATCTATACCCTGATGCACTATGATGAATGACCTAGATGGATAGGTCAGACATGGATAGGTCAGACATGGACAATCACAACAGTGTGTCTGTCTTTTATTGCTAGATTCTTGTTCTGAAAGAAGCAGTAGACCTCTGAATCTTTCATACTGATTCAAAGAGGGGGATAAAGCCAACGGGCCAACACCTTCCACTGAATTATGTGTACCTTGTAATCTGGTTCCCTGCCTTCCATCATCTGGTCCTGCAAAATAGCTAGTGAACTCTGAGCAAGGAGAACCAGCCTCTGAAGAATGGGAGCTGTTGGCATTTGCTTGGTCCAGTGGGAGCTGTACTTGTCAAGTGGAGTTGATATGAACATCAGGGGCAGTGAACCCCGCTCCTTGGAGAATCTTGTGGGTATTTCCACCTTATCCTCTTCTGTTGATGTAGAACATTGATACAAATTTTCTTGTATTTCTTGTATTAACTCTTTCCTTCACATAAATGTGTTTTCACACATTTGCAAACAGAGTAGACCCAGATCAGACGGCTCCTATAGGAGCCATCTAATCAGGGTCTGCTCTGTTTGCTAATGGAATTTTCTTTACTTTCTAAAATGTCTAGAATTTTCCATCTTCAATATTTCATTATAACTAGTTTGTCAATGAATATTCAGTAGGTACTGAAACAATTTGGACTAAATATAGAACAGGGTAAGGGTCAATTCTGTCAGTTCAGCATTGACACTGGGACTATATTGCTAAAGAAAAGGAAGGGAAAATCAACTTTGCATCAGAGGTCAATGTTTGCAGATGAATACTCCTTAACCCTTCGCTTGCTGAATTTTAAAACACATTTCTCCTTCTTTACCCACGCCCTATTGTATAATTACATATATCTTCACTGTGTACAAGTATTTTGCTGTACAAGCACTGCTCTGGAGTGCACTGGTTGCACAATCAATTTGTAAATAGTGCAGACCCTGATGAGACAGCTCCTGCAGGAGCTGTCTCATCTGGGTCTTC
Organism: Azorinus chamasolen; assembly: GCA_963576725.1. Lineage (NCBI taxonomy): Eukaryota > Metazoa > Mollusca > Bivalvia > Cardiida > Solecurtidae > Azorinus > Azorinus chamasolen. The sequence continues at coordinate 91,363,951 of OY755239.1, read as the reverse complement.
ACTATTTACAGGTACGTATATTGTCGTGAATAGCAAGTGAAGGGTTAATATGTAAACAAGTTGTCACAAGTCTTACCAATCTAGGGTTATCTCTATACTCCATAAACACACCTTTTGATCTCCTTTGCAAATAAAGTAGATCCAGATCAGATGGACTCTATGGCATCCCTCTGATCAGGGTCTGCTCTGTGTTTTATACAAAAATATAGATCTGTATTCTAGTTTCTGCCTTGGCCAAATTTTTTTGAGTTCATGACACAAAAAAATCCTCTAATAAATATGTATGATGTCATAATTTCTTGTATGAATATTCATGGAGCAAAGTGTAAACAAAAACATTTTTATACCAAACTACTATTAAAAGTACTATCACATGTGTACAATACCTGTATATTCATTGTTGCAGTTCACCATCAGAGGAGTGGTTTTCCAGTCAAATTTACTCAGGAAGTTTAGAAACCGCATAAACCCAACACATGCTGATCTGTAACATAAATAAAAAAAAAATGAGCAACCTTTGGTCTTGTAACAAAAGTAGAATACAATGAGCAACCTTTGGTCTTGTAACAAAAGTAGAATACAATGAGCGATCTTTGGTCTTGCAATAGCAAATAGAATATGCGTGTGCCAACGCTCATCTGTTCGACTGTAGCCCTTGTGACGGTGAGTAAGTGTGTGATGTTTCATAAGATTTGCATAAATAGTAAAGAAGTAACAGTCAACATTAAAGTTTACAGATGTGATTGGAACACGTAAATGCATTCCATGCCCAGAAGAACCTCTGAGATCTTTCACAATCGTTAATTAGCTAGACATCATGCTGTGACTGGAAAACTATTAACCATTTCCTCCATAAAAACGCCTTTCTACGCCTCTGTAAAAGTCACTTTTTGAAACCATTGTGATAAATAGAGCATTTGCTCCTAAGGAGCAAATGCTCTATTTATCACAATGGTTTCAGAACTACAAAATTCTAAAATTTTCCTTTTCTGTAGTTAATGCTCCTTTTCGGTAGATTTATTCAGAGGTTGGATCTAAATATATGAGGGAATGGGTTAAAATAACGCAAAACCTGATAAAACTTAAGAATTTTATCAAAATGGAAAAACTGAAATTTCAATATTACTGCTATACAAAATTATAAAATAAAAATTAGGATGATTTACCATATTCTTATCATCACAAATACACAGAATTATCACTATGGTAACCTACCTTGGAGGAGTGTATGGAACAGGAGACAGGAAGAGGTGTGCAACAATCAGTTCAATGGCCATTGGATGTATGTAGTCACCTAGGAGATGGGCACACACCCATCTTTTAGCCAACCGTACAGATGGGCCATAAATAATCTGCTGCTTATGTAGCCTGAAAGTACAACAGAACCCATCTATATTAGCTACATAACATTCAACAGAACTCCTCTATACCAGCTACATAACATTCAACAGAACTCCTCTTTACCAGCGACATAACATACAACAGAACTCCTCTATACCAGCTACATAACATTCAACAGAACTCCTCTTTACCACCGACATAAATAAATACAAGAATGTTCAAAGGAACACAGGTGTCACAAAAAAGTCTGTAACACGACGGACAGACAGACAGATGGCGGAAAAGTGATCCCTAAGGGACACACTGCCTCTCGGCAGGTGACAAAGTAAGATTCTTTAAACCCTTTCCCTGTTCTATGTTTATTCCAAATTTCAATACCTACTGAATATTCATATACAAAATAGTTATAATGAAATATGGAAGGTGGGACAATGTAGCCATTTTTTGAAACAGATCTAAGAAGCAGATCTATCAAGTTCCATTAGCAAACAGAGCAGACCCTGATCAGACGGTCCCTATATGGATCTACTCTGTTTGCAGATGAGTGAAAAGGCATTTATTTGAAGGAAAACCGTAACTCTTTACTCTGTGAATATTTGTGTTAGAAACTAAATACCTGTAGGTTATATATTAAACCATTCCCTCATAGGCTATTTTTAGACCCAACGTCTTTGAATAAATCTACCTAAAAGGAGTATTTACTAGAGAAAAGGAACATGCTAGAATTCTGTAATATTGAAACCATGCTCTATTTATCACAATGGTTTCAAGAAGTGACTATTACAGAGGCATAGAAAGTCGTATTTATGGAGAAAAGGGTTAATTTTCAAAATGGCATATGAACAAGAAAATGTTTGCCCATGGCAGAAGCTGCAGAATCAAATCTGTATAATTCCATAAGCATACAGAGCAGACTCAGACAGTCTGACATCAATATCAAAAGGGATCATTTTCTCATCATGATCTACCTCTCTACCAATCACAGGGACTCTAGGTATAAAGACCAGAGCTACAGATAAAGGTGCGTACTCAAATGCTAAAATCGTCATTTCTCCACCAAACCCAATACTGTGACCACTCTTTAGAATCGTCTCTTCGAGACGATTCTAAAGAGTGGTCACAGTATAGGGTTTGGTGGAGAAATAAAGGAGTTCTTCTTGAAAATGTTTTAATTTACGCATCTTATCTGGACCCCTGTATAAAGACTGACGAGTAATTGGTTTGAAACCACTAGTCTACCAACTAACCAATATACCGATATATGCACAACAGTATACCCTTGGAGTATTTTTAAAAGGGAGAGGCATGAAAATCTTATCAGCTGTGTCTCACCCGTGAAGAATGCTGGTCATCTTAGGCAAAGCAACAATCTTTTTCTCCAGATCCAGGGCAGCCTCTGTGTCTCTCTTCTTTACCATACCCTCAGCAGTTTTTACTGTTCTCAGCAGCGAGATCTCCTTCACACAAGCAAGCTCCAGACGGAACACATACTGATCCTAAAAAACATCCTCCAAATATTAACCTTTAGTTTGCTATATAAACCTTTGTGCACCTTGAGTATATAAACATATGGTTAGCTTTTTATTATCTTTTTTATTATACAAACGATGAAATAGTCAAAAAGTCTGATGTGGAACTAAGCTAGGTTACCAAAATAAATCTGTAAGATGCTATGTTTAACTCTTTCCCAATTAGAATATTCATGCAAGAAATAATGACATTATGAATTCCTATAAGCTGAATTTTAATAATGATGTATATGGTAGGAACTGTAGAGTCAGATCTATAATTTCATAAATCTGCCTTGAGAATGGAAGACAAGAATTTTTTTTTTCTAGGTCAAAACTTGCTATATATAGCAAGTCAGCTGGAAATTACCTTAAGAACATCTATATGTGTAGGTTTTGTCCATACGGGCAACTTGTATCTGGACTGGATGGCCTTAGCCAGCTGTATGTAGAAGGCTGTCTTCAGTCTACGCAGGGCTTCTAGATCATCTGGCCATTTACCGCTGCTTTCTAGCGTACATACAACTGTAATAGACAATGGTGAGCATGAATTATCTTATCAAGTAACTTACTTGTGGCTCCAGGTAGTGCACAACATATTAACCCATTCCCTCATATTGATGCCTTTTGGGGCCTCTGTAAAAGTCAGCTTTTGAAACCATTGTGATAAATAGGATTAGCCTTTGAGACAGGATTTATCGTTCAGACAGGCTTTACCTTCAGACAGGTTTTATCATTCAGACAGGCTTTATCGTTCAGACCAACTGTACTGTTGAGACAGGTTTTACCGTTCAGACAGGCTTTACCTTCAGACAGGTTTTACCATTCAGACAGGCTTTACCTTCAGACAGGTTTTATCGTTCAGACCAATTGTACTGTTGAGACAGGTTTTACCGTTCAGACAGGCTTTACCTTCAGAGAGGTTTTATCATTCAGACAGGCTTTATTGTTCAGACCAACTGTACTGTTGAGACAGATTTTACCGTTCAGACAGGCTTTACCTTCAGACAGGTTTTACCATTCAGACAGGTTTTACCATTCAGACAGGCTTTACCTTCAGACAGGTTTTACCATTGAGACAGGTTTTACTGTTCAGACGGGATGTACCGTTGAAACAGGTTTTATCATTCACACAGGTTTTACCATTCACAGTTTTTACAGTTCAGACAGATTTTACAGTTCAGACAGGTTGTACCGTTCAGACAGGTTGTACCATTCAGACAGGTTTTACTGTTCAGATGAGTGCCGTACCTTTAAGACTAGGTATATACCAGGGACATGGTTTCACTGCCGATGGCACATGTCTCGTCACTTGCTCTGTGTCATCGTTCAGTGCAATCAGTTTAACTGTGTACGGTAAAGGAGGAAATACCTGAAATCAAATGTCAATTTCTTTAACACTTAACTCCATAGAGATGCCTTTTAGGGTAAACTGATCGTGAGTCGGACACCTATTTCACTTTTCCTCATGTCAAGCGTCCGTGCGTTCAGCTAGACACTTCCGCTGCTCACTGGTACCTGGCCTGATCTCTTTTAAGCTCTTCTAGCGCTTTATATGCATCAAACACGCATGTAACAGGGCCAAAAAGTACGGAAATATAGGTAACCCTAATTCGATCGAGACTCGGACACTTTCGATATTGAGTCGGACGGTTTTATTTTCTTGAAAGATTCATTGCGATATGTTAATTAAGCTCCAAATTGTGACATTTCGTAGTATTATGTGTCATAAAAAAGATAGAGCCTAGATATATATCTAGAATCTACTATAAATATCGTAGAATGACATATGGTTTCCCTGCTGTTCAATCATAGGAGATTACCCACCGGGTACAGAGTGTATATAAACGCTACAGCGTCCGACTCAAAATCAGTTTGACATATAATATATTATTAGAGAGCGTGGCACTTCTTGTTTACTAAAAACCTGAATAACAGATGTCTTTTAAATGTATATATATTTTTCTTCAACAGAAACATGAACTCCACCATTTGTAACACTCGTAAATTGTCGCTATTACTCCAGAAACTAAAACCAAACGCGGTTTACTCTGACTTTAAAATTTAAAAGTTGGTGCTTTTGGGTGGTTTCTAGCGTTGTTATTGTGAAGAATGTATGCAAGTAAATGAGTTCAAGGTAGGTAACTCTGGTGAAAGTAAGCATTAAGGTACCCGACAAAGTAAAGATTATGCTAGTTAAACTGATTTCAAGCAGTGTATAAAGGGGTTGAAAAACGTCCGACTCTCAATCGTGTCCGACTCACGATCAGTTTACCCTAATGCCTTTGCAAACAAAGTAGACCCAGATTAGAAAGCTCCTGCAGGATTTGTCTGATTAAGGCCTGCTTTGTTTGCTTATGGAATCTCATATATGTAGTAAAACTCCTCTAATGCGACCACCTAAAAGAGTTATAATTATGGGTGATAGAGGCAGGTGGTAGCTTAATGCAGGGAAAAAGTAATGCAGAAAGCTCTTAGAGGAGCTTTCTGCTTTACTTTTGTCCTGCATTAAGCAACCACCTGCTAATAAAGACACCAATTTTATTTATTAAGTGGTCGCATTTAGAGCAGTTCTACTGTATGTCTGATTCTACACTGGTTGCCAGGGCCAATGTCTTGATAAATATCGTACTAATTAATATTCATGCACAATATCTTACATGAATTAACTGATTTCTAACAGTACCCAAGGTAATTCATGATTTCCTATGTTGACAGATTGGATCCACATGAGAGTAACTTGGCCAGTTAATTATTAAATAGGATCCAAACCATCTAACACTCTGATCACAGAGTTTGTCGACGACTACGATCCATTGATTACAAAAGCTCGACTTTTCTATCTCTTATACTTTTTGAGTAATGACCTACATTAAAGTTTTTGCGCGCCGATAACGATGACGACGATGCCTATAACCCTGCGATCGCAATAGCTCGACTTCTCTTCGGAACAGACAAGCTAAAAATCAACCTCAAGATTGTTTGTTTACGTTGTACGGTTTCTGCTCACTAGGAACTAATTGGATGCCCCAGAGAGTGGGGAGAGGATTCAGAGAAACCCAGGCATCATGCCCTACTCTTACTATCGACAAAGTTTCTCTGGTTCTTTTAGATGCCTAGCGTAAAGCACTGATATATCGGACCTCGGTTTATAGTCTCATCCAAAGGACTTGGTCCTGCAGGTGATCGAACCCAGGATCCTTGATATTATAGTCGAGCATGTTAACAACACATCCACGTCCGCCAGTGGGATGTAAAGTAGAAGCTGTCTTAAGCGGCCATTCACTTATTGAACATAGGATTCTTAAAACAGCAGGTAGTTGTTTAATGCGGGGCAAAAGTAATGCAGAGAGTTCCTATATGAAGAGAGTTTCATTATTACGTTCGACCTGCATTAACCCATTCCCTCATAGGCTATTTTTTAGATACAACCTCTTTGAATAAATCTACCGAAAAGGAGCATTAACTAGAGAAAAGGAAAATTTTTAGAATTTTGTAGTTTGAAACCATTGTGATAAATAGATTATCACATTATCACAATGGTTTCACAAAGTGACTTTTACAAAGTCGTCAAAAGTCGTCAATATGAGGGAATGGGTTAACCCTTTCCTTCATGTAAACGTGTTTTCACGCATCTGAAAACAGAGTAGACCCAGATCAGATGGCTCCTAGAGCCGTCTGATCAGGGTCTGCTCTGTTTGCTAATAGAATTTGATAGATCTGTTTCTTTGCTTTCTAAAATGTCTACAATGTTCAACCTTACATATTTCTTTATATCTATTTTGCTAATGAATATTCAGTAGGTACTGAAAATTGGTCTAAATATAGAACAGGGAAAGGGTTAAGCTACCACTTGAGTTAGAGATCCATAACTAGACCTCTTTTTGATGGCCACTTATTACAGGTTCTACTGTATCAAATCAAATATCTGGAAATAATTCAACTTCGATTTAACTAAAACAAGGAGACATAACTGAGACATAGTCAACTTACATCGGCATTCCTAAAACAAGGAGACATAACTGAGAAATAGTTCAACTTACATCAGTATATCTAAAACAAGGAGACATAACTGAGAAATAGTTCAACTTACATCAGTACAGTAAAATCCCGATTATTCGAACACTAAAATTCGTATTAGAATCAATCTTTAAGACAGGTGGCAGCTTAATGCATGGTGAAAGTCATGCAGAAAGCTCCTCTAGGAGCTTTCTACATGACTTTCACCATGCGTTAAGCAGCCACCTGCCTAAAAGGATCTAAATTCTTCAATAAAGAAAATTCGAATAATCGAGGTTTTACTGTATATCTAAAACAAGGAGACACAACTGAGACATGGTCCAACTTACATCAGTATATCTAAAACAAGGAGACACTCCCTGTATGGAGCTGATTGTCAGTGGCATGTCCTCAAGTTTGTGAAGCATTTTGCTTAGGTCGTCGATGGCACGGGTGATAGCTGTATTTTGTTTGTCCCCAGTTCCATATGACTCGCTTCCATCAACACTGTCTACTGGTAGAGTTAATAGCTGGTCTAGATGCTGTCCAAGGTAAGTGACACAACTTGACTGGATACCCACATGTCTGAAACAAAGTTTAACCATGATATCATATGAGCACTGCCTACATGTATACGAAAACCAAGACAGAGACACCTTTTGACGCCAGTTTGGATCCAGCTCAGACAAATAACTAAGTATTTCATCTAGACCTAAATTGTCTCACACTGTTTTTTCTTAAAACATCTCTAATAAAACTTAACTTTGAACAAGAGGGCCATGAGGCCCTGAAGCACTCACCTGAGATAACCCCAGGGGCGGGGCCATTTTTGACCACAAGAAATCATTTGTACAACCTTGGTAGAGAACCACAAGGCAAAGCAGTATGCCATCAATTAAAGGTCTAAGCCTTATGGTTTCAGAGAAAAATAATATTTTATATTTTTCCCATAAAAAACTGATAAGCCCTGAAGTTTCGCCCAGTGGTCAGGGTCGTGTAAGTTGAACATTCTTGGCAGAGGACCACAAGCCACAACTATATATTTGTAGAGGACCATTAGATCATGTTACATACCAAACATAAAGGGTCTAGGCCTTACAGTTTCAGTAGATTTTTAAAGATTTTCCAATGAAAATCTGATAAGCCCTGGGGCGGGCCATTTTTGGCCCAGGGGTAATAATTTGAACAATCTTTGTTGAGGACCATAAGATCATGCTACATACCAAATATCAAAGGTCTAGGCCTTACAGTTTCAGAGAAGAAGATTTTTAAAGATTTTCCTATGAAAATCTGATAAGCCCTTGGGCGGGGTCATTTTTGGCCCGGGAGTTATAATTTGAAAAATCTTTGTAGAAGACCATAAGATCATGCTACATACCAAATATCAAAGTTCTAGGCCTTAGTTTCAGAGAAGAAGATTTTTAAAGATTTTCCTATGAAAAACTGATAAGCCCTTGGGCGGGGCCATTTTTGGCCCGGGGGCCATAATTTGAACAACCTTTGTAGAGAACCATAAGATCATGCTACATACCAAATATCAAAGGTCTAGGCCTTACAGTTTCAGAGAAGAAGATTTTTAAAGATTTTCCTATGAAAAACTGATAAGCCCTTGGGCGGGGCCATTTTTGGCCCGGGGGTCATAATTTAAACAACCTTTGTAAAGGACCATAAGATCATGCTACATACCAAATATCAAAGGTCTAGGCCTTACCGTTTCAGAGAAGAAGATTTTTAAAGATTTTCCTATGAAAAACTGATAAGCCCTTGGGCAGGGCCATTTTTGGCCCGGGGGTCATAATTTGAACAATCTTTGTAGAGGACCATAAGATCATGCCACATACCAAATATCAAAGGTCTAGGCCTAACAGTTTCAGAGAAGAAGATTTTTAAAGATTTTCCTATCAAAAACTGATAAGCCCTTGGGCGGGGCCATTTTTGGTCCGGGGGTCATAATGTGAACAAAGTTTCGTTCCCCCTAGCCACTGATGCTTCTGACAAAATTTCGTTATAATCGGGTCAGCAGTTTCATCATAGATGTCGTTTGAAATTTGGACGGACGCCGGACGACAGACGCCGGACGCCAGATGACGGACACATCGCAGTCACAATAGCTCATCCTGAGCCTTTGGCTCAGGTGAGCTAAAAATGTAGCTTATCATATTTTTACAGAAGACGATTCAGCATTCAAAGAGTTAACCCTTTCCCTGTTCTATGTTTATATTCCAAATATCAATGCCTACTGAATATTCATGGCCAAATACATGTAGTTATAATGAAATATGGAAGGTGGAACATTGTAGCCATTTTTAAAAACTTAGAAATGTTCCATTAGCAAACAGAGCCATCTGATCTGGGTCTACTCTGTTTGCAAATGCATGAAAACATGTTTATGTGAGGGAAAGGGTTAACTAATAACTCAAGATTCATCTGAAATGTCTACCAATACAGCGGAACCAGTCTAGACCCATTCCCTCCTACTGGCGCATTTAGACGTCTCAGTCAAAGTCACTTGTTGAAATCATTGTGATAAATAGAGCATTTGCTCTATAGGAGCAAAATTACTCTATCACAAAGGTTTCAAAACTACACAATTCTAAACTTTTCCTTTTCTTTAGTAAATGATCATTTTCATTATATTTATTGCAATAGGTTGGGTCTAAAAATAGTCCAGGAGGGAAAGGGTTATTAAAAGCGACTCTGAATTGATTGAACGCAGAAATCTGAAAAAGCAGGTGGTTGCTTAATGCAGGGCAAAAGCAATGCAGAAAGCTCCTATAGGACCTTTCTGCATTACTTTTGGCCTGCATTAAGCTACCACCTGCCCTACAGACCAATAATAGACCCCTTTTAATGGTCGCTTAACCCATTCACGCATATTGACGCCCTCTGATGCTTCTGTAAAAGTCATTTAGTGAAATAATTGTGATAAATAGAGCATTTGCTCCACAGGAACAAATGCTCTATTTATCACAATGGTTTCAAAACTACACAATTCTGAAAATTTCTTTTCTCTAGTAAACACTCCTTTTTGATAGATTTAATCAAAGGGCATGGATCTAAATATAGCCTAATAGGTTAAGACAGGTTCTACTGTACAGCAGAACCTCTCTACAGTGATAACTACATGAACAAACAAGGGTGTCTTTAAAAGCAGGGGATTCATAAATCCTTTACCTGATAGAAACACCTTTGCAAGCAGAGTAAACCCAGATCAGGCAACTCTATTTCTCATAATTGTTTCAAAACTACATATTTCTAAAATTGTCCTTTTAGTTCTAAAATTGTCCTTTCTTTCTAGTAAAGGCTCCTTTTCAGTAGATTTATATAAAGAGGTTGAGTCTTAGAGCGGCCTATGTGGGAATGAGTTAATGCCACAGAAAATATTTTCTCAGACCAAGAACCAAGTCTCACCTGTCCAGCACATATTTGACAATCTGCTCACAAACACTTTGGGTTTTTTCTGTCCATAGCACTGCCTCACATATCCCACCACCATGAAACCGCCTCAACTCCGATTTGTCAGCCCAGAACTTACGGAACTCAATTGCCTGAAATAGTTAACAGGCATGAGTTTAGAAAAGTTACGTAACCCTTTACCTCATGAATATTAACCCTTCGCTTGCTGAATTTTAAAATAGATTTCTCCTTCTTTACCCATGCCCTGTTGTATAATTACATATATCTTCACTGTGTACAAGTATTTCGCTGTGAAATCACTGCTGTGGAGTGCACTGGTTGCACAATCAACTTGTAAATAGTGCAGACCCTGATGAGACAGCTCCTGCAGGAGCTGTCTCATCTGGGTCTTCACTATTTACAGGTACGTATATTGACATGAATAGCAAGCGAAGGGTTAATGTAAGAAATAACAAGAGATGTATGTAAAACATGTATACCCCACAGGCCCCCTGACCTTTGACCTAGTGACCTAAAAAGCAATAGGTGTCATCTAGTGGTCATGACTAATCACCACAGCAAATTTGAAGATCCTAAGCCAAACCATTGAGCAGTTATTGATCGGAAACCATTTCACCACTTAAGGTCATGTGGACCTTGAACTTTGACCTATTTACAGATTTACTCTATAGAATATCCACAATTCAAATTCAGATTCATACATACAAGCCAACACACCCACCTCTGCAGAGTCTGCTGAGGGACCTCTGTCCATGACATTGTTGGCATACTCGCTGTCCAGTAACAGACCAAATGTCAATGTCTGGTCTTTCCTAATATCTGGCTGGCTCTCTGTGACATCCCACTGCAAATACAACACACACATTGACTATTATCTTCGCAGCTAACTAAAATAGATGTAAACCCATTACCTCATACATATTCATGTGAGAAATAATGACATCATGAATATTACCATCATGAATTATTATAAAGGCATAAACTCAGGAATTTTTAGCCATAACAGAAACTGTAGTTAGATCTATATTATTTCATAAGCAAACAGATCAGACCCTGATCACAGGAGCTGTCTGATCTGAGTCTACCCTGTTTAACCCATAAATACACCTTACTAAGCCTCTGTAAAGGTCATTTTATGAAACCATTGTGATAAATAGAGCATTTGCTCCTATAGGAGCAAATGCTCTATTTATCACAATGGTTTCAAACTACAAAATTCAAAAAATTTCCTTTTCTCTAGTTAATGCTCCTTTTCGGTAGATTTATTCAAAGTGGTTGGATCTAAAAATAGCCTGTGGAGGAAAGGGTTAAAAAGTCATTAAAAGATATTGAGGCGACGGAGTAAAGGATTAATCTTTCATTTGATAATGCCGTCCCAATATGCGTTTGCAAACAGAGTTGACCCAGATCAACAGCTCCAATATATGTCTGTGTCAGCTCTATTATATATTACAGATCTGATGTTCTACTGTTCACCATGGCAATGAATTTACTAAGTTGATATTGTAGCCGGGTAGAGATTATGGTGAAAAAAGTTGATAGGCTTTACTGTGTGGCTTGGTAACTCAGTCGGTAGAGTGTTGGCATGGTAAGCCAGAGGCCCTGGGTTCGAGTCCCAGTCGAGTCACAACTTTTTCACCATGTTACAATATTTTAATACCAGACAAACGGATGTTCATAATAGGGAGTCCTGCACAAACATTTCTCAAGTAAAGTGTTACATGCCAGAATAAGTCAAATGCTGTAGATAGGGGGAGTAACATCCGTCTTCAGTGATTCTCTAAAATAAACCTAACCCTGAGTTTAACTCTTTACACCACGAATATTCATGTAAGAAATAATGACCTCATTAATATTAATTTGATTGTTATAATAGCACATGGACACAGGAATTTCTGGCCATGGTAGAAACTGCTGAGTTAGAACTATATCTATATATACATTTTTGTAATATCATACACAGAGCAGACCCTGATCAGACAGCATCTACTGGTGCCGTCTAATCTGGTTAGGGTTTGCAGAGGCATAGTAATGAATATTTATGGAGTGAAGGTTTAAAGACAGGTGGCAGCTTAATGCAGGATAAGTTATGCAGAAAGCTCCCATAAGAACTGTCTACACTAGTTTTGTGCTGCATTAAGCAATTAATGCAGATCACCTGCTCTTATAGATTTGCATGTTTATCTATTATGAGGATACTATAGGCAGTTTCTACAGTAGTCAGGGTCTGCTCTGTTTGCTTATTGAATTTGACAGATCTGTTTCTTTAGTTTCTAAAATGACTACAATATTCCACCTTGCATATTTCATTATAACTATTTTGTCAATGAATATTCAGTAGGTATTGAAATTTGGAATAAACATAGAACAGAGAAAGGGTTACATGAACCTACCTCAGGCAATGACAGCTGTTTCATTTGCAGGAGGGTTATTCTGTTTCCCAGTCCTCTCTGAAGTGCCACAAGCATGGCTGGAAGAAGAGCACAGACATGTCGCCCAGCAAAATCCACATATTGCCCAGACTTGTGGGCGTTATCTAAAGCTTCCTCAGAAAACTGCTCTGGCTTCAAGCTGAAACATAACATTATGCATAGGATTAACTTTTACTGCAGGAAAAAAGGTTTATCCCATTCCCTCATAGGCTATTTTTAGATCCTACCTCTTTTATTAAATCTACCAAAAAGGAGCATTTACTAGAGAAAAGGAACATTTTAGAAATTTGAAGTTTTGAAACCATTGTGATAAATAGAGCATTTGCTCCTATAGGAGCAAATGCTCTATTTATCACAATGGTTTATGAAAGTTACTTTTACAGAGGTGTCAAAAGGTGCCATTATGAGGGAATGGGTTATTAGCATTTACAAACAGTCTAGAGTATATCAGACAGCTCTTGATTGGACTCCTCCATTAACTATTTACTCCATAAATATTCATGAAAAGAATATGTGTTTGTGAAACACTATGCCCCAGCCCAATTTGATCTTTGACCCTGAAGGATGACTTTGACCTTGACATGTCACCCCTCAAAATGTGCAGCTTCGTGAGATACACATGCATGCCAAGTATCAAGTCTCTATCTCTACTGGTTCAAAAGTTATGACCAATGTTAAAGTTGCTGACAAACAGACAGACAGAAAGACAGACAGACAGGGCAAAAGCAATACCCCCACCCCCAGTTCTGATCTGGAGGGCATAAAGATATTGACATTGTGTTAACCCTTTCCCCGTTCAATATTCATGTAAGAAATAATGACATTATGAATATCAATTAGATTAATTTTTATAATCGCACAGAACACAGCAATTTTTGGAAATCGTACAAACTGCTGAAAAAGATCTATTATAATTTCATAAGCAAACACAGCAGATCCAGATCAAGAGCCGTCTGTTCTGGGTGTGCTCTGTTTGCAAAGTCATAAAAAGGCATTTATATGAAGGAAATAATTAATAAGCTTAATTTTTATAATGTCACAAACACAGGAAATTTTAGCAATGACAGATACTGTAGAATCAGATCTGTGTTACTTCATAAGCAAACAGAGCACTCCGATCAGACCAATCCTTTAGGAGCCATGTGATATGGGTATATCCTATTTGCAAAAGTGTTAACCCTTTGCTTGCTATTCACGTCAATATATCTACTTGTAAATAGTGAAGACCCAGATGAGACAGCTCCTGCAGGAGCTGTCTCATCAGGGTCTACACTATTTACAAGTTGATTGTGCAACCCGTGCACTCCGCAGCAGTGATTGCACAGCGAAATACGTGTACACAGTGAAGATATATGTAATTATACAACAGGGCATGGGTAAAGAAGGAGAAATGTATTTCAAAATTCAGCAAGTGAAGTGTTAAAAGGAGGAAAGAGTTAAACAAAGATGGAGCATTCCAATTAAAAATTCCTATTAACTATTTATTGCTGTTGATTAGTAAATATTCATGATGTCATTATTTTTACATAATCATTGAACAGGTAAAGGGATAATTAAGCCTCTTATATACACAGAGCTCCAGATAAGATGCATAAATTCAAACATTTTCAAGAATAACTCCTTTATTTCTCCACCAAACTCTATACTGTGACCACTCTTTAGAATCGTCTCTAAGAGACGATTCTAAAGAGTGGTCACAGTATAGGGTTTGGTGGAGATATGACGATTTTAGTATTTGTGTACGCACACTTATCTGTAGCTCTGTATACAGTCCTGTGTGGTCACAATAGACTTTCAAATACCACTGATACTAAGGAGTGCCAAACAATATAGAACCATGCTGGACACTAGACTATGTCCCTGGACGTGTTTGTAATGTAGACCTTATAAATAACAAGACTTTAAGTATATACTTACTGGAAGATATGATCAAACTTGAGGCAGAATGGAAACTTCTGCATAAAGAGAAGGTCAAAGCTATCACAGGACTTGTCATCTAGCATCGCAACACTTAGTTTGGCTTCATGTACCACCTAAAATAAAATACATGTAACACAGTTTAACCCTTTGATACATAAATATTCCTGTGAGAAATAATGAGGTCATGACTATTAATTAGATTAATGTTATTAAAATAGCACATGGACAAAGGAATATTTAGCCATGGCAGCAGGGCTCAAGCTGGAACTCTCCATCTGGGAGATGTTCAGTGGGATTGAGGGAGAAGTTTTGGTTCTAATTTTGTATCTCCTTATAATCATGGTCTATACATTAACACTTGTCCCTCAGCTCAAAACAGGGAGAAGTCAGCACGGTTAGGGAGATTTTTCTCCCAAATCGCCCTCTTGCTGGAGCCCCGGGCAGAAACTGTAGAATGATATCTATATTATATCATTAGCAAACAGAGAAGACCCTGATCAGACGGCTCCTATAGGAGCCGTCTGATCTGGGTCTACTCTGTTTGCAAAGGCATAGAATAGCACATTTATGGAGTGAAGGGTTAAATCAACATAATGTAAACTTTAGGGCAACTGGATCACAGCATTTTCACAACAATGTGTGGATCCAAGAGCTATAGTTCTCACATGTTCTGTTTACTTGTGATTAACCCTGTACCTCATAGCTAGCCTATACCTTCTATCTCTTTGCAATCAGAGTAGACCCAAATCAAGGATCAGTCTGATCAAGAGTTATTCTGTTTCCTTATGAAATACTGAAATTTTCGCAAGGCCAAATTTTCCTTTGATAACTGGTTATTAGAAAAATCCAGATAACTCTTTATTCCATGAATATTCGTATAAGAAATTATTCATGTATGTTTATTAGCTTTGTTTCTATCATGACATATAAACAAGAAAATATTTGACATATAAACAAGAAAATATTTGGTCAAGGCAGAAACTGTAGAATCAGATCTATATAATTCCATAAGTGAACTGAGCATACCCTCCTACAGGAGCCATCAGACATTTAGAATTTTGTAGTTTTAAAACCACTGTGATAACTAGAACTATCACTAAAGGTGATGAATACCCCCGCACGGCAGCTTTGATTGCAAAACCAAGTTTGTGACACAAACTACCCATTATAACAGGAACAAAACACAAAAATACTCAAAGTTCAAGCGGAAATAATTCTGTAATGCCTGCAACTAAACATATGAAAATTGCGTCGTGCATATCTGTTATTCGTGTTTATAAGTATGGCAATCATCAATTCAATTACTGAAGGAGGAGTTTGCAACATCAACTCCCAATGTTTCATGCCAAAATGACAAAAAATACTCAAAGTTCAAGGGGGGATAATTCTGCAATGCCCAGTGCTAAACAAATGAAAATTGTGTCTTGCACACCTACTATTCATGGTTAAACCGTTTGTATGTACACTACATATACACTGAATAACTTTAAAACTGAAGGAGTTTGTGACACCAACTACCCATGTTTTCTGCCAAAATTTAAAAAAAAAATAAGTTCAAGGGGAGATGATTCACCAATGCATAGCTCTAAACACATCAAAATTACGTCTTGCATATGTACTATTCATGGTTATTTTGTATACCAAATATAAACTGAATAACTTTCAAATTGAGGGAGGAGTTCGCAACACCAACTTCCCATGGTTCATGCAAAAGTGACCAAAAATACTCAAAGTTCAAGGGGAGATAATTCTGTAATGCCCAGTGCTAAACACATGAAAATTGTGTCTTGCACATCTACCAATCGTGGTTAGTATGTATATCAAATATAAACTCAATAACTTTAAAACTGAAGGAGGAGTTCGCGTCACAAATTACCAATGTTCAAATGCGGACGAACAGACGGACCGCCCAACCGCCGGACAGGGTGATTCCAGTATACCCCCTCAAACTAGTTTGTGGGGGTATAAATACAGCATTTGCTCTTATAGGAGCAAATGCTCTATTTATCACAATGGTTTCAAAAAGTGACTATTACAGAGGCGTAAAAAGGCGTATTTATGGAGGAAACGGCTAATCATTGATGGAACAGTTTACTTTGAAATTCAGAGATAACCCTAGATCAAAAGATTTTTACCAACACTCACCCTATCATAGAGTGACTTGTTCATACTATAACAGAAATTCAAATAACCAGTTTTGTCCACAAACACCACATCAAAATGTCTGTGGAAGTCAGAGATGGTTGGCATGTGCATGTCCGAGTTGTTTCTGCACAGTGTTATACCAGTGGATGTCCAGTCAGACTGACCTACAACAAAAAGGCACATGTACAACTTCTCTACAATGACCAATAAAACTTTCAATCGAAGTCTGGATTTTAATTCTTTATCTAATGAATATTCAATGCATACTCCCCCCATTATGAATATAAACTAGTTTACTTATATTGTGAATTAACCCTTCGCTTGCTATTCACGTCAATATACCTACCTGGAAATAGTGAAGACCCAGATGAGACAGCTCCTACAGGAGCTGTCTCATCAGGGTCTGCACTATTTACAAGTTGATTGTGCAACCAGCGCACTCAACAGCAGTGATTGCACAGCGAAATACTTGTACACAGTGAAGGTATATGTAATTATACAACAGGGCATGGGTAAAGAAGGAGAAATGTGTTTTAAATTCAGCAAGAGAAGGGTTAAAAAGTTTCCTTTGACATACATAGAAATTATTACACGGGTGACTAGGGCCATAGAGTGCTATTGGCCCGTCACCTTGATATTGGTATCAAGGTAAGAGCAAATATCATTCTGCGGCCCTAGTCATCCGTGTAATAACCTGTTTATTACATTTGTAAAACATTGGCAAACATTTCAGCAGATCAGAGATAGAGCAGATACTATTTCTCAGCATGAAAACGGTTTTAAAAACTTAATTGAGGGAAATGGCGCTATCCTGACGTCATTTGGATGAAATTAAAATGACAGTTTTACACTATTCGATTAATGGGCGATGGAACTAGCGGCAAGGCTTCACTTTACCTGTACGTGTAGTGTGCATGTGCATAAATTTGAATCAAATCAGGCGCGGTTGTGGTTTGGAAATTGGGGCTAATCAGGTACGTGTACGAGCAGAATAAGACTTTCGCCACGTATCTGGGTTCTGTTGCTATAGATTTAGAACAATTATCTTAGCAGCGGGCATATATCGGTTATTGGCCTGACGCTAGGTCCGTATATGCCAGCTCGGACTATAGGAAACTGCAGAACCATATCTATATTATTATTTCAAAAGCAAACAGAGCAGACCCTGATCAGATGGCTCCTATAGGATCCATCTGATCCGGGTCTACTCTGTTTATCAATGTGTGAAAAGGCATTTACATGAAGGAAAGGGTTAAGCAGACACCTGCTTTTAATGATCCCCATGATTATTGGTTGCTATATAGAGGCGCTACTGTAGATTTAACCAATCAAAACTTAACTCAATGGTTATTGTATAGGATTTCAGTTGTTTCATTCATCGTTAGTTTCCCCCACTGAAGTAAAGGGTGTTTATTTGGTTGGAGGACTTTATTAGGGTGGAGGTGTTTATTAGGGTGGATGTGTATATCAGGGTGGAGGTATATATTAGGGTGGAGGTGTTTATCAGGGTGGAGGTGTATATTAGGGTGGATGTGTATATTAGGGTGGAGGTGTATTTTAGGGTGGAGGTGTATATTAGGGTGGAGGTGTTTATCAGTGTGGAAGTGTATATTAGGGTGGAGGTGTATATTAGGGTGGAGGTGTCTATTAGGGTGGAGGTATCTATTAGGGTGGAGGTGTTTATTAGAGTGGAGGTGTTTATTTGGGTGGAGGTGTTTATTAGAGTGGAGGGGTGTATTAGGGTGGCGGTGTTTATTAGGGTGGATGTGTATATCAGGGTGGAGGTATATATTAGGGTGGAGGTGTTTATCAGGGTGGAGGTGTTTATTAGAATGGAGGTGTTTATTAGGGTGGAGGTGTTTATTAGGGTGGATGTGTATATCAGGGTGGAGGTATATATTAGGGTGGAGGTGTTTATCAGGGTGGAGGTGTTTATTTGGGTGGAGGTGTTTATTAGAGTGGATGTGTTTATTAGGGTGGATGTGTATATCAGGGTGGAGGTATATATCAGGGTGGAGGTGTTTAATAGAGTGGAGGTGTTTAATAGAGTGGAGGTGTTTATTAGGGTGGAGGTGTTTATTAGGGTTGAGGTGTTTATCAGGGTGGAGGTGTTTATTAGAATGGAGGTATATATTAGGGTGGAGGTGTTTATTAGGGTGGAGGTGTATATTAGGGTGGAGGTGTTTATTTGGGTGGTGTTTATTAGAGTGGAGGTGTTTATTAGAGTGGAGGTGTTTATTAAAGAGGAGATGTTTATTAGGGTGGATGAGTATATTAGGGTGGAGGTGTTTATTAGGGTGGAGGCATTTATTAGGGTGGAGGTGTTTATTATGGTGGAGGTGTTTATTAAAGTGAAGGTGTTTATTAATGTTGAGGTGTTTATTAGGGTGGAGGTGTATATCAGGGTGGAGGTGTTTATTAGGTTGGATGTATTTATTAAGGTGGGGATGTTTATCAGGATGGAGGTGTATATTAGAATGGAGGCATTTATTTGGGAAAATATGGCAGTAGCAAATATTGTACACCCTGATTAAACCGTTCCTTCATAATGATAAAGGTATACTTACTCAAGCGTAGGAGGGTGTTTCTCATCACCTGGTAACTACTCATATACGGTGAGAGCTTTTTGTTGAACAGTAAGTATAGCACATACATGGACATCAGAAATCCTGAAAAACCTCCCTGACCCTGCAACAAAATTTACAATATCTAAACAAAAATGCAGACCATGGAAAAGCATCTACAATGACCCATCACTCCATGAACATTCATATATGAAACAAGAGTGCCAATCTGCCACAAGACATTGATTAACCCTTTCCCTGTTCTATGTTTATTCCAAATTTCACTACCTACTGAATATTCATGGACAAACTAGTTATAATGAAATATGGAACTAAAGACACAGATCTTTCGAATTCTATTAGCAAACAGAGCAGACGCTGATCAGACGGCTCCTCTAGGAGCCGTCTGATCTGGGTCTACTCTGTTTGCAAATGTGTGAGTGAGTGAGTTGGGTTTTACATCCGACCAACAGTATTTCAGTTATTTGCAGACGGCACATGCTTGAGACAATTTATAGTGCTTCCTCACTGGAATGCCCCTGCCGCGGGCACATGGCAAGGTCACCCCACTCAGTCACATTATCCAGACACCAGGTCGACCAGTCCTAGAACTACCCTTTTAATGTCGAGCGTAGACAAGGGAGCTACTAGTACCAACTTTTAACGACTTTTGGTCTGTTGCAGCCGGGGATCGAACCCACGACCTTCCGTACCGCAGGGAGATGCTCTACGCAAATGTGTGAAAACACGTTCATATGAGGGAAAGGGTTAACCTGCCTATGACTACATGATTTACACAGGATTTACACAGCCAATATGGCTAATTAAATTCAGGATTATTTCAGAGCCATAATCCTGTATTGCCTGGAACATTATGATTGGTTATTGTTACTGAACTTGGCCAAGGTACATGGACCACAGATGTTTTCAGCAAGTTTGGTGAAGACAGGATAAAAATTCTTCCACTTAGTGAGTGGACAAGGGCGAATATGAATAATTTTGGACAATTAAACGGCAATAATACTGAAGTACCTTGTACGATATGACTGGTTATCAATCTTGGCAGTTATAGTGTTACCAAAACATTTTCAGCAAGTTTAGTAAAGATTGCATGAAAGTGTTTTCCCGTCAGAGAGTAGACAAGCTAAAGAAATTAAGGTCATTCATTAGCTTTATTGCATGTGAAACCTTGGTTAACGCAAACAGTCTGGAACATTGCCAGTAATTAAGCCTTTATTCCATATACACACCTCTTTATGTCAGTTGTGTTTCTTTTTATTACTAGGCTAGAACAAGAGATTATATGTTTGCAATTCAGTAAACAGATTTGTGAGTGTTTTGTGTTGCATAATCCATAATAACACATTGGTTTCAAACAAAATTTATAGGTTAACAGCTTTGTAATGATAAATGGATGAACATTTACACACAGATCAATTCAAACAATGGAACCAATTCTTAGTAAGCAGCCTGAACACTTTCCCCATTCTTTATTTATTCCAAATTTCAACACCTACTGAATATTCATGGACAAAATAATGAAATATGGAAGGCAATACATTGTAGCCATTTTAGAAACTAAAGAAACAGATCTATCAAATTCCATTAGCAAACAGAGCAGACCCTGATCAAACAACTCCTATAGGAGCCATCTGATCTGGGTCTACCCTGTTTGCAAATGTGTAAAAACATATTTATATGAAGGAAAGGGTTGAAGATGGTATACATCAGACAGAATGCTGTCAGGGGGAGGGGAGACATATTTTACTCAAAGTCCCCCTTACCTCAACTTTTAGCACTGTATATATTTTTTGCCATATCTGTGATCAGCTTCTCAATGTTACCGAAAACATATAGATAGTTAGCCATAGTATACCTTGTCTAGGTCACGCTGTCTTAACCACAGTTTGAGCAGTATCAGCCCGTCCTTCACGCCTGCAGAGTACGACTGTAGCTTCTGTACACCTTCGTCTACACCGTGACTACACAGGTCCTCTAGGACTGTACTGTTAGAGAATGGTGTGGGCAAATCTTAAAACAACAGAGACATGTGAGGTTTAACCCTTTCCCTCATATAAACGTGTTTTCACGCATCTGCAAACAGAGTAGACCCAGATCAGACGGCTCCTAGAGGAGCCGTCTGATCAGGTTCTGCTCTGTTTGCTAATGGAATTTGATAGATCTGTTTCTATACTTTCTAAAATGGCTACAATGTTCAACCTTCCGTATTTCATTATAGCTATTTTGTCCAAGAATATTCAGTAGGTATTGAAATTTGTAATGAACATAGAACAGGGAAAGTGTTAAACACATTGGATTTCAGTAAAATCTCTCTACAAAGGTCACTCAAGTCTACAGAATTTTGGTGAAGGCTCACCTACAAAATTTTCAAGTATGGCTGACTATTGCCACCCAAACTACAATCACGATAGTATCATGATAGTCAAAAAACTTATATCATGATAGTCAAACAAGAGCCGTGTGCGGTGCCAACGCTTGTCTGATTTGGTGCTTGTCCAGCTAAATTTTTAAAAAAAATGAAGAAAAAAGGGCCATAACTCTAAAAAAATTAAATCAAGAGTTATGGTTCTTATGTAGGGGCCTTCTCCTCAATTAGTTTCATGTGGACACCTCTTATACTTTTTGAGTAATGAGCTACATTAAAGTTTTTGCATGCCGCCGCTGACGACTACAACCCAGTGATTACACTTTTACAACATGTCCACTTTTCTTCCAAACAGACAAGCTAAAAACTATCATAATAGTATTGTGATAGCCACAAAAACTATTGCAATACTATCACCAGTTTTTTTGTTCTTATAAAAACTTTTGTTCAACCATTTATAGGTCTTTAATAACTTTAATAAGTAGGATGAAACTTTATTGCAACATATTTCAAATGCTTGTTTGATTGTTGATGAACTAGTCAAAACCATCTCCATTAAAACCAAGATAATTGGGTCAAAGTAGTTTTAATTTTTGCAACTAAACATTATCCAATTTGTTTAACCCATACCCTCATAGATTTAGCTCTGTGCCTGACAAACATGTTTTTTCAGATATCAGCATAGTTTTAGCAATTTTCATAAAGTGTCACAAGGTGACTTTTCCTAACAAAACACCATTCGAATTGGACCATTCATTTTGGAGAAGAAGATTTTTTAAAGTTTCCAAATAAACAGATATGGAAATTTAGTCTCGCCCGTGACAACCATGGTTTTTTTGCATATCGACTTTAGTTTTAAAAGCAATCTTGGTAGAGAATCACTAGAAGTCTATTCCTATCAAAAACAATTCAAATTGGAACACAGTTTTCTGAGAAGAATATTTTTAAAGTTTTCTATATAGTTATATCAGGATATCTAGCCCTACCATTGGTGGCCATGTTTTTTGAGATATCAACATGATTTTAGCAATTTTCATAAAGGGTCACCAGAAGACTATTCCTACCAAATACATGTACCATGTTCAAATTGAACCACCAGTTTTGGAAAAAAGATATTTAACGGTTTTCTATATAGTTATATTTAAGGAAATCTAACCCCAACCCTGTCAGCCAGGTGTTTTGAGATTTCATCATAATTCTGGCAATTTTATGTAAAGAGTCTCAAGCAGACTATTCCTATCAAATATCATTCAATTCTGACCATTGGTTTTGGAGATGTTTATAGAAGGTTTTTTTTGGTTGCTATGATGATCAGAACTCTACATGAATACAGATTCTTCTAGCAATTTGGATAGAGCATGATACAAAGATCATTTATGTAAAGTGTGATTACATTCTGCCTTGTGGTTTCAGACGAAATGTTTAAAGCAACTGTCAACAGAGGGATGGACGGTCAGATACTGGACAGTAAGCGATCACAAAAGTTCACCTGCGCATACTCCGGTGAGCTAAACATTTACAAAGGTAACCGCAAACTGGTCCAAGATGTTGAAAATGTTAAGAATTAAGTTATTTTTTCTCTCAGATTCCATTCCTCACCTGTCTGTTCCTGCCTAATTTTGTTGCCATGGTAAAACCATCGTGATCGGACATTGTTCTTGTTGACATGGAAACGACTCAGCTTAAAACTGTCTTCAGCTGGTATTGCATGAAGATGAATTTCAACACTTTTGTGGTTTTCCACTGAAAAACAATGAGAAATGCAAATCTCATCAAAAATAACACTTTTAAAATGTAAATATCACTTAAGTTCATTAACCGCATACCTGATGGAACATTTATGTCAGAAATGCTGACATCATAAATATTTATAAGCTGTTTTATTATTGAACATGAAAACAAGATTATTTGGCCATTTCAGAAACTGTAGAATCTGGTCTATAAGGTTCTCAAGCTTTTGATTGGTCAGATTTGAGTTCTCAAGCTTTTGATTGGTCAGATTTGTGCCAAAGGCTCAAATCTGACCAATCAAAAGCTTGAGAACGATCTCAGACTCAACTAAAAGCTTTATAAGCATGGACCCTGGTCTGATCTTGGTATTAAGAATTCTCTCTATCAGATTAAGAATTTCAAAGCATTAAGAATTCTCTCTATCAGATTAAGGGTCAACTCTTTGCATGCCTGTGGCGAATTCATGATCACCTGTGTAAACAATAGGGATCCAGATGAGATGTTGAAATAATGAAATGTGGAAGATGGAACATTGTAGCCATTTTAGAAAGTAAAGGAACAGACCTATCAAATTCCATTGGCAAACAGAGCAGACCCTGATCAGACAGTGATCTGGATCTACCCTGTTTGCAAATGCACTTTTATATGACGGAAAAGGTTAAAAGGTATATCTGTGCAGTGAAAGGTTAAGATACAATTAGTTTGACATTCTGAAATGAAATGTGGAAAAATATGCTTAAATTATAAAATAAATGAGTACATGGAAATATTTGCAGTTGACATTTATTATAACCCATTCCCGCATATTGACACCTTTTGATGCTTCTGTAAAAGTTACTTTGTGCAACCATTGTGATAAATAGAGCATTTGCTCCACAGGAGCAAATGCTCTATTTATCACAATGGTTTCAAAACTACACAATTCTGAACATTTCCTTTTCTCTAGTAAATGCTCCTTTTTGGTAGATTTAATCATAGAGGTTGGATCTAAAACTAGCCTATGCGGGAATGGGATAATTATTAAGTAAGCAAAAAGGTCATATTCTGACTTGTGGAGTTTTTCTGTTTTTGTTTACACTTTACAGTTGAACCACTGATGTCAGCGGTCCAGCTAAGATGTGTACATGTAAACATTTTCCAGAACAGCTCCTTTATTTCTCCACCAAACCCTACACTGTGACCACTCTTTAGAATCGTCTCTTCGAGACGATTCTAATGAGTGGTCACAGTATAGGGTAAGGTGGAGAAATGATGAATTTTAAGTACAGTAAAACCTCTCCATAACGGCCACTAAATGGTGTTAATTAGTTGGTATTTAGGGCAGGTGGCTACTTAAAGCAAGGTGAAAGTAAAACAGAATGCTTCTGCTTTTAACACAAAATACTTGATGTAATTTAGTGGCAGTTATAGAGAGGTTTTACTGTATTAGGGTATGCATGTGTATCTGTTGCTGTTGATGTTCTATTTATCCCTTGTAGAATAGGATCTTGTCGCTTATAATAATTCCAGCTTTTGACATTGCTGACTTATTTTCTGATAGATAGACATTTTGCATATCTATCCCATTCCCTCATATAAACGTGTTTTCATGCATTTGCAAACAGAGTAGACCCAGATCAGACGGCTCCTAGAGGAGCCGTCTGATCAGGGTCTGCTCTGTTTGCTAATGAAATTTGAAAGATCTGTTTCTTTACTTTCTAAAATGGCTACACTATTAATTCTACCTTGCATATATCTTTATAACTATTTTCCCCATGTATATTTAGTAAGTATTGAAATTTGGAATAAATACAGAACAGGGAAAGGGCTATAGACGTACAGTCTAAACTTACTTGGGCGATTTTCAAATAAGTTTTTAGGTAAAACATTAACCCTTTCCTCCATAAATACGCCTTTCTACGCCTCTGTGATAACCACTTCTTGAAACCATTGTGATAAATGGTTTCCAACTACAAAATTCTAAAATTTTACTTTTCTCTAGTAAATGCTCCTTTTGGGTAGATTCATTCAAAGAGGTTTGGTCTAAAAATAGCCTATGGAGGAAAGGGTTAAATCAAATTGCATTTCATGTATATGTTACGTTGTCTTCTTTATAAAGTTAGAGTGTAGAGAGTTAGTGTAGGAAATGTCTACATATACAACTTGTTTGTTGTAGATCGTCCTAAAGAGTAGTGAAAACCCATGACACTTTGGGTATGCTGATTGTAGCTGCACCATGTAAAACACATGACAGTTCGGGTGTGTTGTTTGTAGCTGCACCATGTAAACAGCAAGTTATTCAGTATACATCATTTTTGCAATCACTTTTACAAAGACTTTTCATCAAAGTTGAGAATTATTTTGTGTATATGTAATTATATGTCAAGAAATAAAACAGTAACTGTTTCAGTTTGTTTTTAAGTTTGACTTGTATAATTGACTTGTATAACCCATTCCCTCCTAGACTATTTTTAGACCCAACCTCTGAATAAATCTACTGGAAATCATTTTTGCTGAGGCAGAAACTATAGAATCGGATCTATATTACACCATAAGCAAACAGAGCAGACCCTGATCAGACTGCTCCTATAGGACCCGTCTGATCTGGGTCTACTCTATTTGCAGATGCGTCAAAATGCACTTACATAAGGGAAAGGAATAATCGAAGACCCGGTGTTATTTACCAATGTACTGGTGTTTACTTGGGTTGGGTTTAAGTTTCGTAACCATTCGACAGGCAGATACTATTTTGTTGTACAACAAAAAATTATCACTGGTGAAGTTTATAATATAGGTTCAAATTGACAATCTTCATAAGAATGATTGAACATAACAGATACCATGTTTTTCAATGTTATTGAAAGTATGCATTTATTGTAGAGATTGTCACTTTAACCCTTTCCCTCATATAAACATGTTTTCACGCATTTGCAAACAGAGTAGACCCAGATCAGACGGCTCCTAGATCAGGGTCTGCTCCGTTTGCTAATAGAATTTGAAATATCTGTTTCTTTAGTTTCTTAAATGGCCACAATACTCCATATTTCATTATAACTATTTTGTCTATGAATAGTAAGTAGGTATTGAAATTTGGAATAATCACAGAACAGGGAAAGGGTCCACTTAAGCCATTACCCTTTACTTCACACAAGTGCCTTTGCGAACAGAATAGACCCTGATCTGGCGGCTCCTGTAGGAGCCATCTGATCAGGGTCTGCTCTATTTTCTGACAAAATTATAATAGATCTGACATTACAGTTTTTACTAATGCTAAAACACCCAGTGTATGTATGCCAATACAAAAAATCAGCCAATAAATATTAACCCTTTCCTCCATAGAATACGCCTTTCTACGCCTCTGTAATATTTACTTCTTGAAACCATTGTGATAAATAGAGCATTTGCTCCTAAGAAGCAAATGCTCTTTTTATCACAATGGTTTCAGAACTATAAAATTCTTAACTTTTCCTTTCCTCTAGTTAATGCTCCTTTTGGGTAGATTTATTCAAAGAGGTTGGATCTAAAAATAGCCTATGAGGGAATGGGTTAACGATGTCATTATTTCTTACATGAACATTCAACAATGAATGGGTTAGACTGTTACACAGGCAAATATTTGATAAATAAGTAATCTTAAGGCCTTATCTGATAATCAGTTATGGGTTTCAGGTAATTCCCATTACAATGTGAACAAGACGTGTTTGTAAAACACTATGTCCCCAGAATGTATGACCTTGAACTTACTAAGTCGCCCTAAAAATATTCTCCTCCATGCATGCCAAGTTTGAAGTATGTATGTGCAGTGGCTACAAAACTATCGTCAACGTTAAAGTTGGGATTAAACCAACCAATACACACAAACCAATAAACAGACAGGGCAAAAACAATATGCTCCTAGCTACAAACCTTTCACATATATTTTCAGTATTGGCTTAAGATGGTTGCTATGGAGATACATGAAGTGTGTGGTTTCTATTTCCAGTTGTGCCTTGAGTGTTTTTGCCAGTTTGCATAGGTACATGGCACGTTTGTGACCATAGCGATGGTTCAAATAATCCTTGTCACTGAATGTCTCCTGCCAAGATTTAAAAAAAAAACACCAACGTAAAGAGCAGTATTATAACAAGAAAAATGACTCAAGGGATTTTACCAACAGTAATAATGAGATCATCAAACACACCATTCTCTTAACCCTTTCCTCCATAAATACGCCTTTTTATGCCTCTGTAAAAGTCACTTCTTGAAACCACTGTGATAAACAGAGCATTTGCTCCTCAGGAGCAAATGCTCTATTTATCACAATGGTTTCAAAACTACAAAATTCTAAAAAATTCCTTTTCTCTAGTTAATGCTCCTTTTCGGTAGATTTGCTCCTTTTCAGTAGATTTATTCAAAGAGATTGGATCTAAAATTAGCCTATGAAGGAATGGGTTCACCTGTATCCTGCTACACATGACCTAACTGGTATTTGCATACAAACTGGATCCAGATCATGAGATGAGATGCCCAGTAACTCAATGTCTTATCAGGATCTAAGCCACCTGGCACTTGGTCTGTAGTGTTTTCAAAGCTTGAATGAATCGGAAGCAAATATTGCTCCAGATTAGACTTGGAGCAGACTAATAGAATCAAGCATGGGTTTTGTTAAAGACGGGAGTTTCTATACCTGAGATTGGTCTGAACAGACCAACCGAGGGTATAGAAACCCCCGACTTTAAACAAAACCCATGCTTGATTATTTTTCTCGCTGAAATATGCCCTAAAACCAAGTAAATTAACGGATTTTGTGAAGTACTACTTTACATTACGTAATACGACTTCCATATCATTCTAATAGCAACAAATTGAAGCATAAAAGCGTGACACCAAATGACGTCATTTGTTATGACAACCACAAATGTAACGTTTTGGCGTAAATTATAAATGACTGAGTGACTACAAAACAACATCGTCAGTTAATTAAATAGGCTTTTGAAATGTATGATAAATAAAATTTCATATTCGTGCTAATTACTTATATTAATTTTAATTTATAAGGTTGTTGGCTATAGAAAAATTGGTATAATTCTGTAAGAGTACTTCCCTTTTATCATTTTCGCCTAATCGCGCGTATGAATACACTAGACAAGGGGTGTTCCAGATAAGGATTTCTAGTACTGCTATTTTTAGTAACTCAGCTTATCTAGCACGTCTGAGAAGCGAGAAATAAATATCTACAGTAGAATAAGAGGTGACCCTTTCCTCCATAAATATACCTTTCTTCACCTTTGTAAAAGTCACTTTTGAAATCATTGTGATAAATAGAGCATTTGCTCCTGAGGAGCAAATGCTCTATTTATCGCAATGGTTTCAAAACTACACAATTCTAAAACATTCCTTTCCTCTAGTTAATGCTCCTTTTTGATAGATATATTCAAAGAGGTAGGATCTAAAATAGCTTATGAGGGAATGGGTTAAATCTCCTAACCTTGTAGCAAACATAAATACATCGTAACATGTATAAGTATTTACCTTATAGCAGACACAAATATTCATCTTGTAGCAGATACAAATATTAACCTTGTAGCAAACATAAATACATACTGGTAAGTACATTTGTATTTACCTATGGCAGACATAAATATTCACCTTGTAGCAGATATAACTAGAACTATCACTAAACTATCACTGAATGGAATACCCTGCTCCACTGCCTTGATTGCAAATCAAACAATTTGGTGTCATGACCAGGATTATAACTATTTTGGTGCCTTGACCAGGATTTATGCCACGGACAGACAGACAGACAGACAGACAGACCATCTGACCAACCATCACACTGACTCCCATATACCCCCTCTCAAACTTCGTTTGCGGGGGTATAAATATTTATCTTGTAGCAGATAATACAGTAAAACCACTCTACAATGGCCACTAAATTGTGTTAATTGGTTGGTATTTAGGGCAGGTGGCTGCTTAAAGCAAGGTGAAAGTAAAACAGAACGCTCCTATAGAAGTGTTCTGTTTTACTTTCACCTTGCTTTAACTCTTTCCCTCACATAAACGTGTTTTCTCTGCAAACAGAGTAGACCCAGATCAGACGGCTCCTAAAGGAGCCGCCTGATCAGGGTCTGCTCTGTTTGCTAACGGAATTTGACAGATCTGTTTTTATAGTTTCTAAATTGGTTATAATGCTTCACATTCCACATTTCAATATAACTATTTTGTCCATGAATATTTAGTAGGTATTGACATTTGTAATAAACATAGAACAGGGAAAGGGTTAAGCAGCCACCTGCCTTTAACACAAAATATTTGATGTAATTTAGTGGTCATTATAGAGAGGGTTTGCAAAGGTATCAAAAGATATGTCTATCAGGTAAAGTGTTCTTCACTGATATTGACACAAACATCGTGTTTGTGCTCACACTTAACCTTTTACCTGTAAGAAATAATGACATCATGAATATTTATTGGCTGAATTTTTATAATGACAAACATACACAAGGTTTCATTACTGGTAGAAATTGTAGAGTCAGGTCGACTGCAAAATAAAACAGAGCAGACCCTGGCCAGATGGCTCCTGCTGGAGATATTTGATCTGGGTCTACTCTGTTTGCAAAGGTGTGTAGTGTTTATAAGAAGGGAAGGGTTAATTCTGACAAGAAGTTATGAAAACAACTATGTGCATTTGTTCATGAGTGCAAGAAGGTAACGTAACCAACGTTTATATAAATATTACACCCAGTCACCCAGAGAAGAACTACTGTAGACTCCCTCATAAACAACTCTACTCTAACTAGACTGTCGCAGGACAGCAAAGCTCGCCTATTTTACACCTTGTCTACAAAGATGAAGTCCAAAATATTTTTCTATTTTAACTGAACTACATCAATGTTAAACCTACTGGCAACCTCCATTCCAAGTACCAGCTACCGATGGCAAGTATTTCATGTTGTATAAGTGCATCATAACACTTACCCCCAAACGTTAACCTTGAGATTTCAGCCCAAAAAGCTACATGTATGTCCAAAACAGGTAAAATTTTGACTAAAATTCAATTTTATTTTAAATTTTAACTACACTTCATCAATGTTCAAAACACAGGGAACCTCCATTACAAATATCAGCTTCCTAGGGCAAATATTTCAAAATATTATAGTATTAGTGCATTTCAGCACTTACCCCAAAACTTTAACCAAAAACCAATGCCGACGCCGGGGTGATTCCATAAGCCCCCCATTTCTTTGAATAGGCTAGCTAATAAATGTCCCCTTACTTTAGAAAAAGGGCAGGGGGAAGTAGGAACCATCTGATCTGGGTCTACTGTTTGCAAATGTGTGAATCTGTTTGCGTATGGAATTATATAGATCTGATCCTGTGTTCACGTTCCATTATAAAAAATCGGCTAATAAATATTCATGACGTAATTATTCTTACATGAATATTCAACAACTAAAGGGTTAAACAGATCGATAACTCACCTTTGGCATGACAACCACCATGTCTATGTGGGTGTCTGGCTTCACACATGTGTCGGTAACATAACTGCCAGTGACTCGCACGTCTGTCGGAGGAAAAAACTGAAAGTAGCCGGAACCATAGGGTTGCTTCTGCATGACCGGTAGCTTAATCTCACTTTTTCGAAGCCACTCTGTCTCGTCAATCTGAAATAATATATCTCCTACTATACAATCAATGTCTGGAATCTCTTGTCCAGTTTACCTGATTTTTTATTGTGCCCACTCCCTCCCTTCCCTTTTCTTCCCCTCCAATTCCTAGATGTACAGTAGAACCTGCCTTAACTAGAGAAAAGGAAAAACTTTTAGAATATGTAATTTGAAACCATTGTGATAAATAGAGCATTTGCTCCTGTATGAGCAAATGCTCTATTTATCACAATGGTTTTAACAGGTGACTTTTACAGAGGCGTAGAACGGCACACATATGGAGGAAAGGATTAAGCGACCTTATACTGATTGAACACAGGAAGCTTAAAAAGCAGGGGACTGCTTAAATACAAGTCCAGAGGCATACAAATCATACAAATGTCCGCATACAAATCAGTACACCCCTATATACAGATATTCAACTTTTACTTCATGTACAATTTCATGACAATTCATATAAAAAACAAGAGCTGTGTGTGGCGCCAACGCTCGTCTGATTTAGTGCTTGTCCAGCTAAATTAAAAAAAAATGAAAACAAGAGGGCCATGATGGCCCTTATAACATTCACCAGACAATCAAAGGAGAAGATTTTCAAATTTTTCACTATGTTTCTATAGAAAACTGGCCACCCCTGGGGCGGGGCTTCATTTGAACCCAGAAGCATAATTCATGTATGTTTTGTAGAGGACTTCAAGATGATGCTGTGCCAAATATGAAAGCTGAGAAACTTCCAGTTTCAGAGTAGAAGATTTCTAAAGGTTTCACAATATGTTTCTATATAAAACAATTTATGGAAATTACGGGTATTCCGTTATTTCAAGGGTATTTTATTTTATCTGGTAACGAGTTACGATATTTTACAGATAGTCAGTTAAAGTTCACAGAAGTGGTCGTCAAAATGCTAAAAATGACATCTGCTTGAAATTTGTCGACTGCAGTTTCACAAGAATTTTTTTTTTTTTAATTATTTAAAATGTTACCTATATTGCATTGGGAATGGGTCTTTTTAACAGACCCATAAAGACACCAGAAAAAGGCCAGTAACATCAGGAATACTTTTTAGCTGAAATTTTATAATGGCATAATGTGTACACAGGATTTTTGGTATTGGTAGAAACTGTAGTCAGATCTATTATAATTTCAAAAACAAACAGAACAGACCTTGGTTTATAAAAATTCATCCCGCATAGGCTATTTTTAGATCCAACCTCTTTGATTAAATCTACCAAAAAGAAGCATTTACTAGAGCAAAGGAATTTTTCAGAATTGTGTAGTTTTGAAACTATTGTGATAAATAGAGCATTTTATCACAATGGTTACACAAAGTGACTTTTACAGAAGCGTCAAAATGTGTCAACATGCTGGAATGGGTTAATATTCGTAAAGTCATAATTTCTTTAACGAGTAATAGATAAACAAGAATATTCTATTCAAACATAACACAAGAGCCACATACAGAGCGATAATGACCATATTCCAAACATGAAGAATGTGCAGACTGTGAGACCTTAAGTTTTCAGGTAAAGTCGCTATACTCACTGGAAGTTTCTTCCCTTGCTTCATGTCCTTGAGAATGGCTATGAGGGAATCCACAGCTGTTTGCATCTGCAATCTTCTCTTCTCCTTCAGTTTCACCTCAGTAAGAAGTTCTGTTATCTGAAGAATAAGATTACCACTATTAGCATAAATACTGTCAACTATTAGCATACATATTCTGTCAACTATTATATTCTGTCAACTATTAGCATAAATATTCTGTCAGACAAACTCAAACAAATAGTGCAGGTCCAAATCAAAACTACTCATGAAGAAAGGAACAATTTCACAATTTAATCCATAAATACACATTTGCAAACAGAGTAGACCCAGATCAGATCAGGATCTGATCAGGGTCTGCTCTGTTTGCTTATGATATAATATACCGTAAAACCTCTCTATAACGGCCACTAATTGTATTAATTAATTGGTATTTAGGGCAGGTGGCTGCTTAAGCAAGGTGAAAGTAAAGCAGAATGCTCCTATAGGAGCGTTCTGTTTTACTTTCATCTTGCTTTAAGCAACCACCTGCCTTTAACCCTTTCCCTTATATAAACTCTTTTTCACGCATCTGCAACCAGAGTAGACCCAGGTAGGAGCCTATAGGAGCCGTCTGATCAGGGTCTGCTCTGTTTGCCAAAGGAATTTAAAAGATCTGTTTCTTTACTTTCTATAATGGCTACAATGTTCCATCTTTCATATTTCATTAGAACTAGTTTGTCCACGAATAGATAGTAGGTGTTAAATATTAGACTAAACACAGAACAGGGAAAGAGTTAAAACAAAATACTTGATGTAATTTAATGGTTATAGAGAGGTTTTACTGCAGATATGATTTGACAGGAACAGTTTCACAATTTACTCCATAAATACACATTTGCAAACAGAGTAGACCCAGATCAGATGGCTCCTATAGGAGCCGTCTGATCAGGGTCTGCTCTGTTTGCTTATGATATGATATAGATATGATTTGACAGTTTCAGCAATGGCCAAACATTCCTGTGTCCATGTGCTATTATAACAATTAGTCTAATAAATATCCATGACGTCATTTTTATTTCTTACATGAATATTCATGTAGTAAAGGGTTAACAATTTCTCTCATGAATATTAATGTATGAAATAATGACATCACAAATACATATACTCGTGTAGGGTGTTTTCAAGGGGGTAAGTGGAAACATTGAAAATTTTATTTAGCATAAACCTTTTGAAACTTAAAACATACAGTGTTCCCTCTCTATAACGACACCATTTGGGATACGAAGATTGTATGTGTTGTTCAGAGGGAGTTATAGGGAGGGAAAATCAAACATAATTAGCTTGTTTGCAGATCCCCAGATAAGGTGTATTTCGAGAACTAAAACCGTTATTCCTCAATCAAACCCTATGTTGTGACCACTCTTTAGAATTGTCACAAAGTGACGATTCTAAAGAGTGGTCACAACATAGGGTTTGATGGAGGCATAAATAAAATACGATGGAAAAAGTTGTTTCTGGAGCCTTGTTGTTTCGGAAACAGTGACATGCGTTGTTGTAAGGAGTGAATCGTTATTGAGAGGGCCGTTGTAGGGAGGGAGCACTGTATTACATGTAGCTAAATTTTTATCATGGTAAATGATCAAAGGATCTTTTTATCATTTCAAAATCTGTAGAATAAGATACAAAATGTATATGTTATGTTAAAAGCAAACAGAGCAAACTCTGGTCAGATGGCTCCTATAGGAGCCACCTGATCTGGGTCTACCTTTTTTGCAAAATTGCAAAAAGGCATCTCTTATTCTCTATGGCATAAGGATTAACCCTTTCTACATCTCTGTAAAAGTCACTTTATGAAACTGTTGTGGTAAATACAGCATTTGCTCCATAGGAGCAAATGCTCTATTTATCACAATGGTTTCAAAACTACCCAGTTCTAAAATTTTCCTTTTCTCTAATTAATGCTCCTTTTCGGTAGATTTATTCAAAGAGGTTGGGTCTAAAAATAGCCTATAAAGGAGAGGATTAAACAAACTAAAAAGGGTCTACACTATTTTCTAATTCTTTCAAATTATTTAACCCTTTACTTCATGAATATTCATATAAACAGATGTTTGACATTACATTTATAATATATTAATAATTACATTAATTGTTTTAACAGCACATGGACAGAGGAACTTTTGGACATGGCAGAAACTGTAAATTCATATATATTTTACATCATAAGCAAACAGCATATCCTGATCACTGGTTGCATACACACTTCCAACACTATAATTCCATGATTTTTCCATGATATTTCCATGATAAACTTCAATTTTCCATGATACAAAGAGTGTATCTGGCATTGTAGTAACCCTAACCGGTGTCATAGTAACCTGAAGCAGGTGTTGATGCACTCACATCAATGAAAAAGCGAAATAAGTCATTTTTGATAAAACAAGATGGCCAGAATGGCCCTGACATCGCTCATCAGGCAATCAGAAGAAGATGTTCGAAGTTTTCACTATATGTTTCTATAGAAAACTAGCCACCCCTGCGACAAGGCCAATTTTGACCCAAGGGGCATAATTTATACAACTTTTGTAGAGGACCTGAACATGATGCTATGTGCCAAATATGAAAGCTGAGAACCTTCCAGTTTTAGAAGAGAATATTTTCAAAGTTGTCACTATATATGTTTCTATTGAGAACTGGCCACTCCTGGAATAGGCCCAATTTTGATCCCAGGGGCATAATTTATATAACTTTGGTAGAGGACCTGAACATGACGTTATGTGCCAAGTATGAAAGCTGAGTACCCTGTAGATTCAGAGGAGAAGATTTTCAAAGTTGTCACTATATGTTTCTATTGAAAACTGCCCACCCTTGGGGCGGGGCCAATTTTGACCCCAGGGGAATAATTTATGTAACTTTAGTAGAGGACATGAACATGATGCTATGTGCCAAATATGAAAGCTGAGAACCTTCCAGTTTCAGAGGAGAAGATATTCAAAGTTTTACTATATATTTCAATAGAAAACAAGGAACCCCTGGGGCGGAGCCAATTTTGACCCCAGGGGCATAATTTTTGTAGAGGACCGACAGATGATGCTATGTACCAAAGATGAAAGCTGAGAACCCTGTAGATTCAAAGGAGAAGATTTTTAAAGGTTCAAATTGTTGACGCCCGACGACGGACGACGGACATCAGACGATCACAAAAGCTCACCCTGAGCACAAAAGTGCTCTGGTGAGCTAAAAATAGTTTTGATTTTTTATTATAAGCATAACATTTCAGCAAATTTAATATTTTAAAGGATATTTCTCGAAATTCCAGGGTCATTTCAGGAATTTCCATGATATTTCCATGATATATTGCCTAATTTCAAAACTCCATGATTTTCCCAGAAAAGTTGATTTTCC
Source organism: Azorinus chamasolen (assembly GCA_963576725.1). NCBI lineage: Eukaryota > Metazoa > Mollusca > Bivalvia > Cardiida > Solecurtidae > Azorinus > Azorinus chamasolen. Next base: position 91,327,957 of record OY755239.1, on the reverse strand, counting down.
ATGATTTTTCCAGGTCTGTATTTACCCTATGATCAGACGGCTCCTATAGAAGCCATCTGATCTGGGTGTATTCTGTTTGCAAAGGTGTAGAAAGGCATATTTATGGAGCAAAGGTTTCACATATCAAAATAATGCAATATTGACTTATTTAGGTTTACAGCCTGTAGATGGGTTATTGGGTGTCCTAATAGTGTAAATTCTGTAGTGCTAGGTACCAGTCATTTACAACCTGTAGTAGATAGGTTATTGAGTGTCCTAACAGTGTAAATTATTTAATATGGTGAGTGTTGGGTGTAATGTTTCATTGGGTACCAGTCAAGCCACAACTTTTTTCAAGGCTTGGCCAACAGTATCAATCTCACCGACCACATCAAAGATGTTGCAAATCAAAGACGTTGCAAATTATATCTGTTTGCAAGTTTTTATGTGAACTTGCAACACAGTGACAGTGATGTCCCCGCCTGATCTCTGATGTAGACTAGAGACTAGCCGGGGTTAACAGTTTGCAAAGTCCAGAAAGTTTCTGTCCAAATAACTAACTCACTTTATGAAACCATTGTGATAAATAGAACATTTGCTCCTAGAGGAGCAAATGCTCTATTTATCACAATGGTTTCATTAATTACAAAATTCTAATATTTTCCTTTTCTCTAGTTAATGCTCCTTTTCGGTAGATTTATTCAAAGTGGATAGATCTAAAAATAGCCTATGAGGTAAAGGGCTAATATGCATGTGTATGGCCTCAATGTCTGAGTAATTATAGTCATGAGCAATAAAGGTGCATATTCAAAAACTAACATTTTCATTTCTCCACCAAACCTCATGTTGTGACCACTGATTCAAATCATCTCTCAGAGAAATACATACAGAGCAATAGATAATCCTTTCCTCCATTGGCTATTTTTAGACCCAACCTCTTTGAAACAATCTACCGAAAAGGACCTTTTAAATTACTAGAGAAAAGGAAAATGTTAGAATTGTGTTGTGTTGAAACCATTGTGATAAATAGAGCGCATTTGCTCCTATAGGAGCAAATGCTCTATTTATCACAATGGTTTCTAAAAGTGACTATTACAGAGGCGTAGAAAGGCGTATTTATGGAGGAAAGCATTAAATGTTGTAACCAAGTGCTATTTAGAATTGTCTCTTTGAGTAGTCTCCCCTGTTTTTAGAATTGTCTCTAAAGAGTTTTAAATTCACAACATAGGGTTTGGGAGAGAAAGACCTGCATTATCGTTAAGCAAACGGCGCAGACCCTGATCAGACAGTTCCCACAGGAGCATATTGGTCTTATTTTGGTCTGCTCTGTTTGCAAAGATGTCACAGGTGTCTCTGTAATGTAAAAGTCTCAGGTAGCTAGAGCTAGACCTGGTCAAGTTCACTACTTACCTCCATTCTAAACAGTGTTGAATGAAAGAGGTTTTCTGTCTCTCTCAGTCTGTTCATCTCCTCATTTGTAGGTGGTTTGTACAGCTCTGCTTTGGATAATTTTGGCACCTTAAACCTCTTCTCTTCATCAGCACTACTCTTCTTCTTCAAGTTTCCTCCCCTTTTCTGTCCCCACTTTGTAACGGCCATTTTTTCATCGTCACTGGAAGTTTCCATCTCCCCTCCTGATTCATCAGACAAGTTTCCGTCATCATTGTCTGATTCATTTGATTTTTCCTTTAGATCTTCCTGAAATTCAAATTATGCAATAAAATTTTCTTAATCCTTTCCTCCATGAATAATCATGTAAGAAATAATGACATCATGAATATTAACTAGAATTGTTTTTGATACAAAAACTGATATCTCACCCCACCCGCCCCTGCACAGACAAAATTTTCTAAAAAGTCCCATAACTGTTCAGACAATCATTGAACCAGAACAGGAATAAGATATGCACAACTAGACATGGTGCTGATCAATCCTATTAAGTTTCATGAAAATGCTACCAAAGATTTTGGAGAAACTGTGCGGACAAAATGTTCCACGTAAAAATTTCAAAATCCCATAACTGTGCAAAAAATTATCAAACTGGAACAGAAATAAGATATGCACATCTAGGTATGGTGCTGATCAATCCTATGAAGTTTCATGAAAATCTGATCACAGATTTCGGAGAAACCGCGCGGATAAATTTTCAAAATCCAATAACTCTGCAAAAAATCATCGAACTGGAACAGGAATAAATTATGCACATCAAGGCATGGTGCTGATCAATCCTATGACGTTTCATGAAAATCTGACCAAAGCTTTTGGAGAAACCATGCGGACAAATTAAAATATAACAGACAGACGTACTCGCGAATGGGTACTTGTGTTACTTTTTCCTTTGATCTTTTCTTGTGTGACAAGTCCTACAAGTAAAACATATTTTTGGCCCTAACTTTGGAATGGAATGATCTGGAAGCTAACTCTAAACCTAACTCTATGTCCCACAACTGGTCAGGTTAATGTTACAAGAAATGGCCAGGTTATTGTCACAAGAGATGGCCAGGTTAATGATTTTACTTGCGCGACTAATCAGAAAAAGTCACACAACTATCCATTGGTGAGTGCGGACAGACGGATGGATGGACGGATGCAACACACAAAAAACAAACTGTCTCCCCCAGTATACTGGGGGAGACTTGTAATTAGATAAATCTGTTATAATAGCACATGGACACAGAAATGTTTGGCATTGGCAGAAACTGTAGAATCATATCTATATTATATCATAAGCAAACAGAGCAGACCCTGATCAGAAGGCTCTACTCTGTTTGCAAAGGCGTTGAAAAGGGGATTTATAGAGGAAAGGAGCCATCTGATCAGGATCTGCTCTGTTTGCTTTAAGCCTTATGAGATAGTATAGATCTGAATCTACAGTTTCTGTCTCTGACAGTCAAAATGTCCTATGCTCATTTGCCATTATAACAAATAATCAAATTAATATTCATGATGTCATTATTTCATACATGCAACAGGTAAAAGGTTAAGAAAATACAATCAGTGTCAAACAGTTTGAATCCTGATGATACTCTTCAAGAGATCCAGATACGATGTGTAAATTTAAACATTTTCAAGAATAGTTCCTTTCTTTCTCCACCAAACCCTATACTGTGACCACTCTTTAGAATCGTCTCAAAGAGACGATTCTAAAGAGTGGTCACAGTATAGGGTTTGGTGGAGAAATGACGATTTTAGTTTTTGGGTAGTACACACCTTTATCTGTAGCTCTGCTCTTCATCTCCTCTGGATCCAAATATTTGCATTAGTTATCATCACAAATTCACCACTAGTGTGCAAAGAGTGACATCATCTTAATTTTCATCATACATTTCAATTTGAGCTCAAACTACAGGAAAACCATGCAACTACACTAAAACACCTCTAGGAGCTTTCTGCACGGCTTTCCCCCCTGCATCAAGCTGTCACCTGTCTCCAAGATCAACATTTATACTAAATTTAATGTCCGGTTTAGAGGGGTTTTACTGTAACAGTGATGGAACTATTTGTTAACCCTTAAATATTCCATCAATATTCTTATAAGAAATAATGACAACATGAATATTAATGAGATACTTTTTAAATGTTGCATATGAGCACAGGGACTGTTGGTCATGGCAACAACTAAAACAACATTTACACTATTCCACAACAAACAGAGCCGATCCTCAGATGGTTCAGTCACTTCTTATTGGGTCTACCCTGTTCGTAAAGACGTTAATTGGCATATTAATGGAGTAAATATATGGTTAACCTTTCTCTTGTTGAATTTTAAAATACACATCTCCTTCTTTATCCATACCCTGTTGTATAATTACATATATCTTCACTGTGTTCAAGTATTTCGCTGTGCAATCACTGCTGTGGAGTACACTGGTTGCACAATTAACTTGTAAATAGTGCAGACCTTGATGAGACAGCTCCTGCAGGAGCTGTCTCATCTGGGTCTTCACTATTTACAGGTACGTATATTAACGTGAATAGCAAGCGAAGGGTTATCTGAAATGCAAGCTCTCTGGTTGCAGCCTTTATGAAATGCCTTCAATAGAAATCTCAGTAGAAGGTGGACAAACTTCTGACTGATCTCTGTTCAAGTAAAGCTCCAGGCCTAGACCAAATCTCTCAGAGAATCTTAACCCTTACCTTCATATAAACACGTTTTCATGCATTTGCAAACAGAGAAGACCCAGATCAGACGGCTCCTAGAAACTAAAGGAACTGTATGCATATATTCAGAATGTCCCAATTTTTTGTAAGATTTTTCCAGTTATCTCTTGACACAGGTATAATATCATCAGACTGGAAAAATGCTACCATTCTTCCTGTTTTCAAAAAAGGTAAAGATAAAAATCTGAAAATTACAGACCCACATCTTTGACATGTGTAGCGTCTATATTTATGAAACACATATAATTGTCTCAAACTTAATGAATCATTTTGATAAACACTGTCTCCACTCTCGTTTCTAACATGGTTTTAGGTCCAGGCATATCTGCCAGACACAGCTGTTCAACTACACTTAAGAATTTTTGACTTCATGGAAAAGTAAAGTAAAGTAAAGTACCTAGTTATAGTCTACTTTCAGTCCGAATGACCGCTCAGCCGACTGTACATTTACTCCCCTGGTCATTGAGTCATTGGTCTACAATATTGAGCACTGCTAACAAAAGGCCAGCAGAATGATGTTTCTCAAAGGCAAGCAAAGTGATGTTCCTCAAAGGCATTTGACAAAACTGATCATCACAAACTAAAGGCCAGCAGAGTGATGTTTCTCAAAGGCCAACAAAGAGATGGAGTCATGTATAAACTAACTAGCTATGCTATACATATATATATATATGGGAGTTATCATCTTGGATCAGATCACTTCTATATAACCAGTTGCAGAAAGTTGCTGTGAAGTATTACATCTCTGATGAACTACATGTACCTGTACAGTACTATCTGGAATCCCACAAGTTGTTGGTTCCTGTCTTTTCTTTGCCTACATAAACGACCTCCCGATGGTATCAAATGTATGGGTGGACTGATTGCAGATCACACCGCTGTCTATTAAGCATTCAAATCAGAGTCAATCAGAAAATCTGCAGTGTGACCTCAACAGGTTAGAACAATGGGAATGATACTTGGCAGATGGAATTCAATCCAGAAATGTCATTATGTGTGAAGTTCTACATATAACTAAAAAGAAAAAACCTACTGCATTTCCTTATATGCTCCATTACACAGTGTTATAATCCATCTGGTTATGCTAAACACTTAAATCGAGCCTTAACTGGGTTTCGCTTACTTGTTAATAGTTATGTGGATGACATCACATTTTTCAGGGTTGAATCCAGTTCACATTTGTGTGCTTTAAATGGTGATAACGATCGAGCTACTTTCGGTTTTAACGATATCCCGGCAGAGTACATGTACACATCAGGCTTTAAAACTGATAAAATTTAGGTTAGGACATTCCACATGATTTCTTTGTGGTATGATTTTCGTCCAGAATACGTCATTAGTCTTAAATGAAGACATATGCAGTAGTATAAATATGTATTAAAATAAATTTATGTACCCGACAAGAAAACTTCCAGTCAGTTATTTTTTTGTTGCTTTTAAAACCACTTAATTTGTTTCCTCAAAGTGCTTACAGTAACCACTTGTGTGTGTACACTAGCTCGCATCGTGTGTCAACATCTACATCACCGATAGTTTACTGAATGGACTTTGGCCCATTCAATTTCAGGAGCTGTCTGGATTCTTCCTGGTCTGGTCATTTATGATTTAACCCTTCTTGTACTATATACCTTTAGTAATGTCCACATGATTTAACAGGGGTGTGATTACTGAAACTATTGAGGGGAGGAAAATCAAAATGCCCTACCCCACTTACATGATATTCCAAAACCATCAGATCTGAGTTGATCAAACTGAATGTGACAACTTTTGTGATTTGGATTTCAAGCTCAAAGGGAGGAAGTCCTCTGAAAGGAGGAAAAATCAGTGGCTTCAATCACACCCCTGGATTTAATTCTTGTCTTCATGTATGCACTGTATTGAAATTTGTTGACATTTTACAATAAATAATTATTAAAAACATTTATGATTTCGGTGATCAATAGGATCCAACAGTAAATTATCGAGACAAATAACGATCTATAAAGAGTGTGGCTAATCTTTTTTACCTTTTGATCAGCAGTCGGCAGTTTCCTCTTCATTTTATCCGTTCTTCAAAACATATTTGGTCAAAACACGTGTGAATGTTGACAATCTATGGCTTGGTAGACTGGTCTTCACTTGAAAGAAAAAAGGAATATATATTCTAGACAATAAAGATAAATTTGTAACCCCGACTAGGATTGTATGACTGGTTCGAGAGATATTTCTTATTCTTTTCGCTTGTATATATTTAGACTGAAAACCAGTCTATGCAATAATGGCTGCGCCCATGTTGCCCGTTTTGTCGCAGACTTTAAAGAAATTTTCTTTGGCAACAAACGAACCGGAAGAATTTTTAACGTAAGCAACAGTAGAATGGTTGTCTATTATTTGGTCTGAAGTAACATTTCGAAATATGCTATTAATATCCAAAGTTAAATATAAATATTAAATTATTTGGTTTTCGCGATGTTCGTGTCAACTGTTGATCTTCAAAGTAGGATCGTCATACAAGAACTATGTAAATTTGGAATTAAAATACTCAGTTTTTAATTCCTTTAATTTACTCATCTATAGGACATGCAGAGCTCCAGATAAGCTGCGAAAATTTCAACATTTTCAAGCATAGCTCCTTTATTTCTCCACCAAAACCTATACTGTAACTACTCTTTCGAATCAGCTTGAAGAGAGATCCTAAAGAGTGGTCATAATATAGGGTTTGGTGGAGAAATGACATTTTTAGTATTTGGGTATGCAACATTAACTATCTGTCGCTCTGATATATGATTTATTTTGCATAGGGCCCAGTCCCACTAGGCCTTACGACCCCTTAAGGCCTGTTTATGATTCTGAATATGATTGCTAGCAACCTCTGGTCGCTGATATTCGTACGATGGTCGCACGAAAAGTCACTGTTTATCTCGGATGGTCTTCAGTAATCATTGGTAATCGTTTCTTGTCGTAGAGAGGTTGTTGGTCATGTAAGAACAGTTCCTAGTTTACCCATTTATTTTGTTTTTGTTCTTCTGCTGCTTTAAAAAATGTATGTGTTTTTAATGTCTGCCTGTGAAATGTATACTTGTGCCATGTTTGCATTGTTATCCTGTTCTTAATGTGCTTTTTATGTACTAGGTGCATGCTTGCAGGTTTGTGTTGCTTTGCTACCCAATTTTAAAAGCTGCTTAATATGCCATGTTTCTCTCTTAGGCTTTACTTATGCTGTATCACTACCTACTACAGGTATAGGATATCATGTATAATCTTATATATGTGCTTTTAAGCTATGCTTACTTGTAACCTTTATATATATATATCTATATGTGTGTGTGTGTGATGTCGGTCAATAGCTATCCATAGCTAATGTTTATTGTTTATATGACATACCGACTTTAAATAAAAATTTTGTATCAAATTTTTTTTGTATGTACAGCGATGTCAGGGCCCAGTACTCCACTAGGCCAAAGACCACTTATGACCTGTTTACGATTTCTAGAGACCTCTTGTCACTGATATTCATACGAAGGTTGCACGACAAGTCACTGATAATCGCGGGTGGTCATCAGCAATCGTTCGTAATCGTTTCTTGTCATCCGACCATTTTCAGTCGCAGAGAGGTTGTTGATTATGCACAACAACCTCCTTATGATCGAGCTGTTCGCGGGTATTCTTTAAAAGGTTACCTGATAACCTTTGAGGGTTTTAGCTAACCGTGTGATCGTCGTACGAAGGTCTCTAACAATCTTTAACTGGTCGTTAGTGATCTTCCCTACAATCGTACGACTATCAGCGACCTTTCTACAATTACCTACAACTGTCTTGCGATCACCAGCGACTGCCTAAAGATTAACCGCGAGAAGGCATAGACCCGTGACCACACAACAGGTCGGAAGTGATTGTGGAACCTTCGTACGAATACCAGTGACTTGGTGCATGATCGCCAACAACCTGTTTTACGGTGGTCGCAGATACATCGCAAATGTGACTGCGAATCATTTTTTGGAATTTAGTCGCCAACAATCCTAGACGATCCCCGGTTTTAGAGGTTGCCAGTGATCTTTAACGATCGCAAGCGCTAGTGGGACTGTAGCCTTACACAACACTTACATTTTTAAACTGAATTCGAACCCATGTAGGCTTTGGTAGTTTAGAAATTCTAATTCACACTCCTGATGTGCTCTATCCAGCAGAATTCCAGTCAAACCAGCCTCTAAAAACTCAAACGGGCCCCCATCATATTTTGGCTGGTCAAACCGGGTGCTGGAGATTTCGCCGAATGACATATTGGTATTGTTTTCCAAATCGTGATAACCAAGATTGAACAACCAGTGTTGACCCTGACCACTGCATAGAATTTGACTGAACATTAGACAGGGGGCGATAATTATGTACGGTTACCAATAGTTATGCAGAAAGTAAAAAATGCTAATGTACAAAACAGTTATGAGTCTACTTATTGTCAGATGATCTGGATCCAGTAAATGTTCGAATAGCTGTACTATTTAACCCTTTCCCTCATATAGACATGTTTTCACGCATTTGCAAACAGAATAGACCCATATCAGATGGCTCCTAGAGGAGCCGTCTGATCAGGGTCTGCTCTGTTTGCTAATAGAATTTGATAGATCTGTATTTTTGCTTTCTAAAATGTCTACAATGTTTCACCTTCCATATATCTTTATAACTATTCTGTTAATGAATATTCAGTAAGTATTGAATTTTGGCTTAAATACAGAACAGGTTAATATAAAGTGTCAATTACCACAGTAGAAAATAAAATTACCATAACCGCAAATAACTGATCCCCAGTAATTTTATTTTCTACTGTGGTATCCGAAACTTGATATTAAATAATATTGGTATTCGAATATTTACTGGATCCAGATCATTTGATTAGAAGTAAAACTCATATTATAAATGTTTCATACATACTGAGACATAATTATACATACTATATGTCTCTGGTACATGTATGACATTTTTACTTTCTGCATTTATAACTGTTGGTATATAATTATTGCCCCTGTCTAATCTTTGGTCAAATTCTATGTAGTGGTCAGGGGCTACACTGATCGTTCAATCTTGGTCATCACAACCTGGAAAACAAAAGTGAATACAACAGGACAATTGAATCTTATTACAAACATTCTTTATAGTTCTGTCATGTTAGCCGTACCTGTACCATAGGTGCAATACAATCACTATATAATTGCTTTCTAGGCGAAATTTCCAATCCGACATCATTAACATGAACCAGACCTTTTTCTGGTGTCTACAAGAACCTGTAAAAAAAGAACCCATTCCCAATGCATCTTGGGGAGGGGGAATCCCAATAGAGACCAAACTTTGATTAGAATGCTAAAACAAATGCATGCACTGTCATTTGCAAACAGTGTAGACCAGATCAGAGGGCTCCTAATAATCAAGGTCTGCACTGTTTGTCATTCGAAATCCTCCAGCAAGTTTAAACACTGATGGGCCAACTCGGTGTTGAAAGAGTTGGAATTGGATGCAGCATTCCAACTTGAAGATTGATATTGCAAATGTTTTTTCCTGTGACATGGCTCAAATCTTTTTATCTTTATTTTAGCCTCCAGAAGGGTCATGCAAAAACATTTACAAATACGCTGAAGACTCTTTATGACACGAAAAAATCTACAGATGCTTCTGCAGTGAATACAGACAGTCTACCTCACCTGATTGTTACAGGGTTTGATGAGGAACAAATTTGGCAACAGCTTGAACTTGAAAATGAATCCTCAGTTACCAATCTAGTTACTACTGTTGCAAGACTGGTTACAAACAAGACCAAGTGCTCTTTTAAAACATCTAAAGAGAAATCGTTATATTTGAAAAGTGGTAAGGATCGAAGCAACAAAGGTAAATCACAAATACAGGGAGAAGAATCAGACCCAGAGTTCGATGATTTAGAACATGAGTTTGAAGACAATGTTGATGAGGAGGAGGAAGACATTGACAATACATCAGATGAAGACCTTGATAATATCAAATCTGGACTTGATGATATAGACCCCAAAGACAAGTTTTTCGACTTCACTGGTGATTCAGATGAAGATTTAAACTTTGACTTTGGCCCCCTTTCCAAACAGGGTGATATAAATGATGCCCTTTTTGGTCAAGATAAGAAAGGAAAAGGTTCTAAAGATAAAGGCACAGGGTTGAAAAAGGACAGTAAAAAAGATGCAAAGAAAAAATCAGTGACATTTGATGAAAAAACAGAAATTTCAGTGAAAGAAAAAACAGTGAGTAAAGGAAAGAAAGGAAAGAACACAAAAGGAAGTGTGGTGGATGACAGGTTTTTCAAACTGTCAGAGCTTGAAGAATTTCTTGACAGAGAAGACAGAAGGGAGGATAGAAGACTGAAAAAGAAGCATGGGGAGAAGGAAGAGGATTCAGAAGATGATGATGGTGGGGAAGATCTTGATATGTTCGGAGACATCGATTCTGGGGATGAGGTAAGAATAAACATTAGTATTGGATTTGAAGATGAACAGAAAAATTCATGTAAATGTAACATGTATTTTACCAAACAAAGAAAGGGGACTATCCATGTCATTGGTTTTGTTATGGCTTTCTTTGTCATTCTTTCTACCATCGTCACAGTAACTACTGTATTTAGCCTTCACATTGATATAGTATTAATTGTTTGAAGGACCTTCCTTGCTTTTAGACAGAAAGTGCCGACATACATTTTATGTGTAAAAATCATTAAAGCATAAAATTAGGCAAGTTATTTCAGATGCAAAAGATGTTTTTTTCTTATAATTGTCTCACTTTCCCTCATAGAAACACATTGTAACAGTTTTGCCAACAGTGAAGACACAGATCCTACTACAAATCCTACTTTATTGTTCCTCATTAGAACTGCAGTAGAGAAGCAATTATAATGAGTACCAATAAAATAAGGTGTGATTAAATGGACTCTACTTTTAAATGATATGGTCATGGACCATGCCATTCCACTTTGAAAGTCCTGAATCTAAAGAGTTGATGCAACACCCACAATTGTGTTGTCTATGTACATGTAACATCTTAAAATATCGTAGCCTGATAGGATTATCAGAATAACCCCTTGTTCAATAAAACTTGTAAACTTTATTGACCACTATTTGATTAAATTATCGGTAGTCTTGAGTCTTTAAAAGCAGGGTTTTTAGGTTTCTGTGTTACTTTTGTCCTGCATTGAGCTACCACTTGCCTTGAAGACTCAAAATTAATTGTCCTATTAGTTGTCGCTTAAGAAACATTTACTGCATTAGGTAGAACAAAGTTGCAGGCAAGTCTAGGATTGCAGTGTTTGTTGCAAGCACTGTGCTATTCTAGCTTTCATTAACATCTGTGATCTATACATGTATAAGAAACCTATAGTCCCCTATTGTCAAAGTCATAAATTGTTTGCACTCTAAAAGTGTATTTGTGATGAGCTAGATACAAAAAGTTTGTTATTCAGATTTGATTCTATGTGACTGCATTTCACCTGGAACCAAATTATATGAAGTTCTAAACTTAGGTCAGAAGTTATCTTTGGGAATTTAAGTAAGCAACACTTTGTACCATCATGCTAAGTAGAGACTTTAGAATCAGATCTTTATTATACTATATTATAAGCAAACAGAGCAGACCCTGATCAGATGACTCCTACAGGAGTCAGAGCCGTCTGATTTGGGTCTTGTACTCTGTTTGCAACATTGGTGTTTATATTAGGGAAATGATTATTCCTTTACCTAAAGAATATTCATTTATAGATACTTTTATACCGGCATTATGAACAAAGGTACAATGAAGGTTTGACCTAGGCAGAAGCAGTAGAATGGGATCTGTAATATCCCATTAGCAAACAGAGCAGACTCTGCAGAAAGTCTCCTACAGGAACCTTCTGACCTGGGTCTTTTCTTTTTGCAAAAGCATTAAAATGTGGATGTGTGTTGAAAGGTTAAGAGCTTAACCCATTCCTTCATAGGCTATTTTTAGACCCAACCTCCTTGAATAAATCTACCGAAAAGGAACATTTACTAGAGAAAAGGAAAACGTTAGAATTGTGTAGTTTTGAAACAATTGTGATAAATACATGTAGAGCATTTGCTCCATTGGAGCAAATGCTCTATTTATCACAATGGTTTCAAGAAATGACTTTACAGAGGCGTAGAAAGGTGTATTTATGGAGGAAAGGGTTAAGTAGATATTCATATTATTGGTTAAGACGAGGTTTTGATGTTTTACCGGTACTAACATTTTCCGTTATTGTAGATATAGATCAGACCTACATAGAATTGCTTTGTAAGTTGAATCTCCTTTGAAGTTTTGAGTAAAATGAATAGCGTAGTGTAGTTATGTCTTCTGTGTAAAACAGTGTAGTTGAGTCTTCTATGTAAAACAAATAATGTAGCTGAATCTTCAGTGTAAAACATACTGTAGTTGTGCCTTCTGTGTAAAACAACTAGTGCAGCTGAGTCTCCTGTGTAAAACAAACAGTGTAGTTGAGTCTTCTGTGTAAAACAAATAATGTACATGTAGTTGAGTTTTCTATGTAAAACAGATGATGTGGTTGAGTCTTCTGGGTAGAAATGAAATTAAAGTTACACTGCAGGGCACAAAATATTTCAAAATGTTCACTCGTCCTGCTGCAATATAGACAAAGAACATAACACAAGATACTCACTAGTCCTGCAATATAGACAAAGAACATAACACAAGATACTCACTAGTCCTGCAATATAGACAAAGAAGAGAACACAAGATACTCACTAGTCCTGCAATATAGACAAAGAAGAGAACACAAGATACTCACTAGTCCTGCAATATAGACAAAGAAGAGAACACAAGATACTCACTAGTCCTGCAATATAGACAAAGAAGAGAAAATTACATGCAGGATCAGGGTACGAGTGAATTTTTTTTTCCCCCTGAACAGTAATCAGAATTACAAAAGACTTTTATTGCTTTTATAAGGACATGCACTACAATGACTTCTTTGATCCTCCGGAGGGCGAGGATGATGAGAATGATAGAGGTTCCAAGAAACCTGAGGGAGATCCTGATAATGACTTAAGTGATATGGGGGAAGAAGATGAAGAGGACAGTGATATGGAGGAAGAAGATGAGGAGGATAATGAAGAAGAGATGAAAATGGGTACAGAAAGGTAAAATAATGTCTTGTTTTATGCTGTTTGCATGCTCTATTGACATAGGACAATTCACAACTCCTTGCATGCTTTAGGAAAAAGATGATGTTTCTGGCAAGCAATAAGCCAATTGATTGTTACTTCATTGCTGCAGAAGAATTTATACAGCGTAGTTACAAGCAAGCTATAAGACAAGTCAAAGTTACTAGCAAGCTATAGGACAATTCATGGTTATTCAAATGCTGTAGAAGAATTTGTGGTTACTTGAGTGCTATAGGACATTTTATGGTAACCTGTGTGCTATAGGCCAATTCATGGTTATTTGAATGCTATAAGATAGTTCATGGTTCAACCGTTGAATGCTATAGAACAATTCATGGTTGCCTGAATGCTATAGGACAATTCATGGTTACCTGAATGCTATAGGATGAGTCACGGTCACCTGAATGCCATATGACAATTCATCGTTACTTAAATACTATATGAAAATATGGTTACTTGAATGCTATAGGACAATTATTGGTTATCTGGATGCTATAGGACAATTTATTTTTACTTGAATTCTGTAGGACAGTCCATGGTTACTTGAATGCTTTAGGAAAATCATGATTACTGACATGCTGTATTTGTACAGAGATTGGGGTGAAACAGTTGATAGGCTTTAGATTGTGTGGCTTGATATCAAGTCAATAGAGTGTTGGCCTGGTAAGCCAAAGGTCCGGGGTTCAAGTCCCAGTCGAGTCACAACTTTTTCACCATGTTACATTCATAATAATGACTGAACATAACAAATACCAAATTTTATGATATTATTGAAAATATGCGTTCATTGTAGGGACTTCCTCTATAAAAAGGTCATAGGCAAACAGTGTAGACCCAGATCAGAGGGCTCCTGAACAAGCCCTTTGATCAGGGTCTACACTGTTTGCTGATCCCATTTATGTCAATGGCTTATACCAGCAAATATGTTGTTGGCTGTGCCCCCTCACAAATGGATGGGTTCCACAAAAATATCTGGCCCGGGTTTCCATAAATAATAAGAGAATAAATGGGTTAACCCTTTCCTCCGTAAATACACCTTTCTACACCTCTGTAAAAGTCACTTTTTGAAACCATTGTATATAGAGCATTTGCTCCTAAGGAGCAAATGCTCTATTTATCACAATGGTTTCAGAACTAGAAAATTCTAAAAAATTTCCTTTTCTCTAGTTAACGCTCCTTTGGTAGATTAATTCAAAGAGGTGGGTTAAAGGTCAAAGGTAAAGGTCAACGGTAAAAGTTAATATCATGTTTACTCTTCTACTTAGTCTTCAGCAAAAATATTGATGTATGCTTTAGTTTTCAAGTTTTATATTTTCTTTAAACAATTTGGATCCTGATAAGATAGAGAGTAGATGGGCATCTCAGCCTGATCCCAACAGTTTGCAAATGTGTCTGAGATCATAGATTTGACTTATTATATAATGTCTGTGAATGTGTTTTAACAGTCATATTATATATAACAGATTCCAAGGCCCACGAGGCAAGCAAGATTTACTTGGAGATACTGACAGTGAAGGGGAAGATGTACAGGAGATACTCGGAGGGAAAAAAAGTGAAAAGTCCACATTTGAGAAGCGACAAGAAAAGGTAACTTGAGCATATGCCCAGATAAATGTAAGATGCACAATTTTCCTCCATCCGTATTTCGTTATAAAAATATTTTTTTCCATGAATATTCAGTACATATCGAAATTTGAAATAATATTCATGTAAAGGATACTGACATGATGAATATTAATTACATGTACAGTAAACTCCCTGAAAACCGGACCCCTTCCGGACTTGGCCAAAAGTCCGGTTTTCTGAGAGTTCCGGTTTTCAGGGAGGTGACCAAATTGCGAAGTTGACATATCCATAACCCTCCTTCCTATTTATATCTCTCAGATTATTACATGTATCTTATAATGGTTCTTAAAATATAAACTGTAACAAAAGCAGTAGTTTCACTCAATAAGTCAATTAACACGTTTAAATATTTCATAGTTTGCAATTTGTTTCTAAACATACCTGTAAACACATTTTCAACAAACAATCAAACATAATTGTCGGCATACTTATCACTGTCATTATACGATATTAATTTCAAACTGATAACGGTTACAATTATTACATATTCTGTTGCACCTCTGACACGTTGTTTGCATAAGCCGCGTCCGGTATTCAGAGAACTAATATAGAACAAAATCAGTCTGCAGCTATAGAAAAGCGTCCGGTATCCGGAATTCAGAGAGTCCGGTTTTCAGGGAGGTTTTTGCATTGAACTTATAGGTGAAAAATACTGGACTTAGAAAATCGTCCGGTATTCAGAGAAATCCGATTTCAGAGAGTCCGGTTTTCAGGGAGTATACAATAATACTGTACTAGAAGTTTTATTATGGCATATCGGCACAGTAATTTTTGGCCTTTGTTTGAATAAGATCTGTACATTAAAACCCCTCTAAACCGGAATTCTTGTAGAGAAGAATTTAGATACATTTAGGTAGGTGGCTGCTTAATTCAGGGTGAAAGTCATGCAGAAAGCTCCTAGAGGAGCTTTCTGCATGACTTCCACCCTGCATTAAGCTGCCTCCTGTCCAAGATTAATATTTATACTAAATTTAACCCCTCGCTTGCTATTCACGTCAATATACCTGCCTGTAAATAGTGAAGACCCAGATGAGACAGCTCCTGCAGGAGCTGTCTCATCAGGGTCTGCACTATTTACAAGTTGATTGTGCAACCAGTGCACTCCACAGCAGTGATTGCACAGCGAAATACTTGTACACAGTGAAGATATATGTAATTATACAACAGGACATGGGTAAAGAAGGAGAAATGTATTTTAAAATTCAGCAAGAGAAGGGTTAATGTCCGGTTTAGAGGGATTTACTGTATTGTACCATTAGCAAAACAGTGCAGAGACTTTGATCTGACAGCTCCTATAGGGGCTGTATGATTTGGGTCTACTCTGATTGCATAGGCATTAACCCATTACTTCATAGGCTATTTTTAGATCCTATCTCTTTGAGTACATCTACCAAAAAGGAGCATTTATTACAGGAAAGGAAATTTTTAGAATGAGTATAGTGTTGAAACCATTGTGATAAATATCTAGCATTTGCTCCATAGTAGCAAATGCTCTATTTATCACAATGGTTTCAGAAAGTGACTTTTACAGAGGCGTCAAAAGGCATCAATATGAGGGAATGGGTTTAAATGTGTATATATGGAGTAACGGTATAACAGTGACATTAGTGTTTAAACTTCTTGTAACATTGATCTAAGTATGCAGATAGATAGATATATTTTGTAAACGGAGAACATATGGTTAACAAAACATGTATATGAATTTCTTGTAACAGTTGAAGCAGAAGATTGTTGGTCTGGAGAAGGAACTTATTTCTGAGAAGGCATGGCAGATGGCAGGAGAAGTCAGTGGGGGAAAACGTCCAGAAAACAGTCTCCTTCAGGAGAATCTGCAGTTTGAGTACATGAGTAGACTGGGTTAGTTATCATATTGACCTGTAGCGTGATGGTTGTCTAGAGTATGAACCATATGGTAACACCTTTTCACACCTTTGCAAACAGAGTAGACTCAGATAAGACAGCTCCTGTAGGAGCTGTCTGATCAGGGTCTGCTGTTTGCTTATGGAATTATATAGATGTGGTTTTAGTTTCTGTTAAAGTAAAAATAAACTGTGTACATGTATGATTATAAAAACTTCTGCTGATAAATATTCATGATGTCATTGTTCCTTTCATGAATATTGAACAGGGAAAGGGTTAACCCTTTCCTCCATAAATACGTCTTTCTACGCCTCTGTAAAAGTCACTTAATGAAACCATTGTGATAAATAGAGCATTTGCTCCTGTAGGAGCAAATTCTCTATTCATCACAATGGTTTCAAAACTACACAACTCTAAACTTGTCCTTTTCTCTAGTAAATGCTCCTTTTTGGTAGATTGATTCAAAGAGGTTGTGTCTAAAAATAGCCTATGGAGGAAAGGGTTAATGTAGTCAACACTATTTTTCAAAGACAGATTTTCTGATGAGATACAGAGTTCTTTACATCTCATTTGGATCTCAAAACCGTATTCCGATGTAATCATTAATTCACTCATTGAATGCTTAATCCATTACCTCATAGGCTATGTTTAGACCCAACCTCGTGGAATAGATCTACCAAAAAGGAGCATTTTCAAGAGAAAAGGAAATTTTAGAATTGTGTACTAATGAAACCATTGTGATAAATAATGGTTTCAAAAAGTGACTTTTACAGAGACATCAAAAGGTGTCAATATGAGGGAATGGGTTAACCCTATATTTGATAGATACACCTGTTTAGGTACACCTTTTCATGCCTTTGCAAATGGTTTTATTTCAGAACGGACAGCTCCTTATGAAATAATATAGATTCTATACTCCAGGGTCCATGCTTATAAAGCTTTTAGTTAAGCCTGAGATCGTTCTCAAGCTTTTGATTGGTCAGATTTGAGCCAAAGGCTCAAATCTGACCAATCAAAAGCTTGAGAACTCAAATCTGACCAATCAAAAGCTTGAGAACGAAACTCAGACTCAACTAAAAGCTTTATAAGCATGGACCCAGTTGCTTGTTCAAAATACTATTGTAAAGGTTCAGCTGATAAAGATTTGTACAGTCATTGTTTCTTACCTGAGTATACATCAGGTAATGGGTTAACCCATCCCCCATGAATATTCATGTAAGAAATAATGCCTTCATGAATATTGATAAGATTACTTTGTTATAACTGCACATGGATACAGGAAATTTTAGCCATGGCAGAAATTGTAGAATCATATCTGTATTATATCATATATATCCTATAGGAGCCGTCTGTTCTGGGTCTACTCTGTTTGCAATGCTGACTGGTTCTACTCTGTTTTGCAATGCTGTTTGCAATGCAATGCCATATTCAACAAAAGATCATCTGCAGTGCCCTCTCTGACTGAGTCAGTTTTCTAGTTCCATAAATATGCTTTTCCACACCTTTGCAATAATTATAAGAATGTAACATTTGACGAGGTCGTTTGGGCTAAATTTAGTTACCTGTTTTTCTTTGAATTGGAATTTTTCTTCTGACGATAGGGAAATAATACTTCTTATACCCCAGCCAAAGAAAGGTTGAGGGGGTATATTGGAATTTTACTGTCGGTCGAGCTTTTATAATGCACATATTCATTTTAATGTGTTATTGAACACCCAGTCTACCCTCTCCATGGATTTGTTAACCCTTTACTCCATGAATATTCATGTAAGGAATGATGGCACAATGAATATTAATTAGATTAGTTGTTATAATAGCACATGGACACAGGAATGTTTGGCCATGGCAGAAACTGTAGACTCATATTTATATTATATCATATTTAACCCTTTCCCTCATATAAACGTGTTTTCACGCATTTGCAAACAGAGTAGACCCAGATCAGACGGCTCCTAGAGGAGCCGTCTGATCAGGGTCTACTATGTTTGCTAATATAATTTGATAGATCTGTTTCTTTACTTTATAAAATGGCTACAATGTTCCACCTTCCATATTTCTTTATAACTATTTTGTTAATGAATATTCAGCAGGTATTGAGATTTGGCCTAAATACAGAACAGTGAAAGGGTTAAGCAAACAGAGCAGACCCTGATCTGACCTGATCTGGGTCTTCTCTGTTTGCAAAGGTGTATTTATAGTGTAGAGGGTTAAACTGAATAAGTCTATGTTGCACTAGTTTGATATCTTTAAATTAGACTAACAGTAATGATTAGTAGCAAAAAGTGTAGACCTGGATCAAACTGCTCCTTCAGGAGCAGTTTGATCTTGGTCTGCACTTTTTATGCACCCATTGACGATAGTCAGGGGGCATATGTTTTTGCCCTGTCTGTTTGTCTGTTTGTCCGTTTGTCTGTCTGTTTGTTTGTCAGCAAGTTTAACATTGGTCATAACTTTTGAGCCAGTACAGATAGAGACTTGATATTTGGCATGTATATGTATCTCATAAAGCCGCACATTTTGAGGGGTGACATGTCAAGGTCATCCTTCAAGGTCAGAGGTCAAATATATGGGTCAAATCACCGACTTTAACATTGGCCATAACTTTTGGACCAGTAGAGATAGAGACTTGATATTTGGCATGCTTGTGTATCTCATGGGGCTGCACATTTTGAGTGGTGACATGTCAAGGTCAAGGTCATCCTTCACGGTCAAAGGTCAAATTGTCTGTTTCTTTGTCTGTAACTTTAACGCAACCTTAACATTGGTCTTAACTTTTGAGCCAGTACAGATAGAGACTTGATATTTGGCATGCATATGTATCTCATAAAGCCGCACATTTTGAGGGGTGACATGTCAAGGTCAAGGTCATCCTTCAAGATCAGAGGTCAAATATATGAGGGGGCATAGTGTTTCACAAACACATCTTGTTGCATATGTTTTTCTGTCTGAATTCTTATGTAAATATCTTGCGTTATGCCTGTTCACTAATGTCCCATGTCACATAATTAAAATCTGTTCATTGCAGCACCTGAAATTACAGAGGAAACTACGAAATCCTTGGAAAGCATCATTATACAGAGAATAAAAGATAAGGTATGTTGACAGAGATCCTCCAAGTAGTTTTGATCCAGACAAGACATAGATCATGATTTGAATCTGTTTACCCCTTGACCTAATAGAGACGCCTGTTTAAAGGCCTTTGCTAACAGAGTAGATGCAGATCAGAAGTTTCCTTCAGGTCAGGATCTGCTCTGTTTGCGTATGAAATAAGGAAAATAACACTGAAAACTGAGCTGACTGTAATAACTTAATAGGGGATAACTTACTAGACAGCTGAACAAATCTGAGCTGACTACAATGACTTATTAGGGAATAACTTACTAGACAGCTGAACAAAACTGAGTTGACAAAACTGAGTTGACTATAATGACTTATTAGGGGATAACTTACTAGACAGCTGAACAAAACTGAGCTGAATAAAATAACTTATCTGGGGGATAACTTACTAGTTAGCTCAACAAAACTGAGCTGACTACAATAACTTGTTAGGGAATAACTTACTAGTCAGTGGAACAAGGCTATTGTTGTCAGTGGAACAAGACTGAACTGTCTACAATAACTTATCTGGGGGATAACTTACTAGACAGACAGTGGAACAAGACTGAACTGTCTACAATAACTTATCTGGGGGATAACTTACTAGACAGTCAGTGGAACAAGACTGAACTGACTACAATAATATATTAGAGAATAACTTACCAGTCAGTGGAACAAAACTTTGTGTTGGAAGAAAATGTCATATACAGTAATGGTCACATTTGGTTTATGCTGCATGCCTTTTCTTTACCCATTCCCTCATATGCTATTTTTAGATCCATCCACTTTGAATAAATCTACCAAATAGGAGCATTAACTAGAGAAAAGGAAAATTTTAGAATTTTGTAATTTAAAACCATTGTGATAAATAGAGCATTTGCTCCTATAGGAGCAAATGCTCTATTTATCACAGTGGTTTCATAAAGTGACTTTTGCAGAGGCGTCAATATGAGGGAATGGGTTAAACATAATAAAAGTGTCAAACAGATTGAATCCTAATGAGACAAGGAGTTACTTTACATCTTATCTGGATGTAAAATGTTTGCAAAAGTATTCACAGATTCTCCCATTGCTTGCTTAACCCATTCCCTCATATTTATGCCTTTAGACGCCTCTTTAAAAGTCACTTTCGGAAACCATGCTCTATTTATCACAATGGTTTCAAAACTACACAATTCTCAAATTTCCCTTTCTCTAGTTAATGCTCATTTTAATACCTACTGAATTTTCATGGACAAAGTAGTTATAATGTAATATGGAAGGTGAAACGTTGCAGCCATAATAGAAACTAAAAAAACAGATCTATCAAATTCCATGGCAAACAAAGTAGACCCTGATTAGACGGCTCCTCTAGGAGCCGTCTAATCTGGGTCTTCTCTGTTTGCAAATGCGTGAAAAAGTGTTTATATGAAGGAAATGGTTACGGTGAAGACCAATTTAACATGATTCACATTGTCTATTTTTCAGGTGTGGGATGATGTTGAGAGAAAGGTTCGTCAGAAGGAAATGCCATATGAGTACAAGAAGCGTATAGCGCTGGATCAGGAGAAGAGCAAGCTAAGCTTGGGGGAGATATATGAGCAGGAGTACATCAAACAACAACAGGTATTAGGAATAAGCAATGGTGTATGCAGAGAGCTAGATAATCGGATTTTTTAGAATATCAAGATAAATAATGTATTGGGTCACCTTCTTAATCCTTTACTTGTATAGACACTGTTTCATGCCTTTGCAAACAATTAAGGCCAAAATTAGATGGTTCCTGTAGGAACCATCTGATCAGGTTCTACTATCTTCTACTATTTCTTACATATATTTGAAACATGGGGATCACTTCTCTGACATCCATCCATCCATTCATTCATCCATCCACTCATCTGACTGTCAGTCACACTTTTTTCCTCATGCTTCTTGTATCGATTTTTTTTCACACTTCTGCACTTAGAAAAGGAATTGAAGAAAAACATGATGGACCTTAATCAGAGCTACAGATAAGGTGCATACTCAAATACTAAAATCGTCATTTCTCCACCAAACCCTATGTTGTGGCCACTCTTCATAATCGTCTCGAAGAGATGATTCTAAAGAGTGGTCAAAGCATAAGCTTTAGTGGAGAAATAAAGAAGTTATTCTTGAAAATGTTTTAATTTACGAACCTTATCTAGAGCTCTGCTTAATTGCTCCCCTGGCCATATATCGAAATCTAGCCCGTGTCAAATTCTTGAAATTATTTTCATACAACGAAAATCAATGCTGCCATGGACAGGTTTAATTTCCATAAATGGCCAGATGAGCAATTTAGGGCTATCTCAGCTCTCCTTATTAATTTCCTTTTCAGATTTTTGTGTCACCTGCCGAGAGGCAGTGTGTCACTTAGGGATCACTTTTCCGTCGTCTGTCTGTCCGTCTGTCTGTCTGTCTGTCCTACTTTCTTTTTTTGGCTGTCATTTCTAAACTAATCATTATAGAGCTTTCAAATTTCACACATGGAACAAGCATGATGAGAGGAAGTTTCATGCACAAGGGCCACAACTCTTGCATCAATATTTTTTGAGTTATTCCCCCTTTTCATATTAACAATAAGTTTTTTGTGTCAGCTGCGAGCAGGTCTACAGTGTTTGAAATACATAGAAAAGCGTATTTATGGAGTAAATGGTTAAATCTTTGGGTAACTCTCACTGAGTGACACATGTTTCTTTTCCCAGACAGAGGAGGTGGAGGAGAAGGGGGACCAGGACCATACAGAGATCAAAAACATGATGCAGTCTTTGTTCATCAAGCTTGACGCTCTCTCTAACTTCCACTACACGCCAAAACAGGTGAGGTTACGGAGGATGCTGGACTGAGGTCGTTGAGGACACTGAGCAATTTTACGCCTTTATAGAGTAGACACTGATCAGATGGCTCCTGTAGAAGCCGTCTGTTCAGTGTCTGCTCTGTTTGCTTCTGAAATAAAATACCTGATTCTACAGTTACCGTCTGGGTCTACTCTGTTTGCAAACGCTTGAAAAGGCGTTTATGTGAAGGAAAGGATTAACCCATTCCCTCATATTGACGACTTTTGACGACTCTGTAAAAGCCACTTTGTGAAACCATTGTGATAAATAGAGCATTTGCTCCTATCGGAGCAAATGCTCTATTTGTCACAATGGTTTCAACCTACAAAATTATAATAAAAAATCCTTTTCTCTAGTTAATGCTCCTTTTCGGTAGATTTTTTCAAAGAAGTTGTATCTAAAAATAGCCTATGAGGGAATGGGTTAAAACGGGCAGTCAAATTATCAAACAGTTTTGATCCAGATGAGATGATTAGTAACTCATCTGAGTCCTAACAGTTTGTGTATGTAAACACAAATTCTCTGGCTAGGACGCCATGAGTTTAGGTGTTCAAAACAGTGAACTTCTTGACCAGTTGCTAATATAATTATACTTGCTGTCTTAACCCTTTCCTCCATAAATACACCTTTCTATGCCTCTGTAAAAATCACCTGTTGAAACCATTGTGATAAATAGAGCATTTGCTCCTTTGGGAATTCATGATTTTTTATATGAAGGAAAGGCTTAGAGCAATTTTTTTTGTACCCCCACTTTTCAATGAAAACCCCCAACTTTAAGAAATTGTAATCAACAGGGGGTACAGAAAAACCTCCAGAAATAAATTCCGGTGGAAACACTGTTGCTTAATGCAGGACAAAAGTAATGCAGAAAGCTCCTCTAGGAGCTTTCTGCATTACCTTTGTCCTGTATTAAGCTACCACCTGCATCTAACTCCCAGAATTACTTGCATCTAGCACCCAGAATTATACCTCTTTTAGATGGTCGCATTAGCAGGGTTTTACTGTATTAACTTTGGGAATATTAATTGTTCACAATTATATGTGTATAGTAACCGCTGAAATAATAGCTGATGAAATGTGTTTATAGCAAGAGACCAGTTTGGCATCTTAGGGATGAATTGTTATTATCAGCAGGATTGTTTGTTTTGTTTGCAGGCAGCGCCAGAGGTTAGGATTGTGACTAACCAGCCGTCAATAACAATAGAGGAGGTAGCTCCTGTAGCGATCAGTGGCGACAAACTGTTAGCTCCACAAGAAATACAGGTAAATATGGGTGATGACGACGTTGACCGATTTAGTGTTCAATATTCATGTAAGAAATAAAGACATCATGAATATTAATGAGATTAATTTTTAACAATTGCATATGAACACAGGAAGTTTTGGCTCAGGCGGAAACTGTAGAATCCAATCTACATTACATCTGATATAAGCTAACAGAGCAGACCATGATCCGATGGCTTCTACAGGAGCTGTCTGATCTAGGTCTGCTCTGTTTGCAAAGGTGTTAAAAGGCATATTAATAGAGTAAATGGTAAAGAATTAACCCATTCCCTCATAGGTTAATTTTAGATCCAACCACTTTGAATAAATCTGCCGAAAAGGAGCATTAACTAGAGAAAAGGAAAATTTTAGAGTTTTGTAGTTTGAAACTATTGTGATAAATAGAGCATTTGCTCCGATAGGAGCAAATGCTCTATTTATCACAATGGTTTCAAAAGGTGATTTTTACAGAGGCGTAGAAAGGAATATTTATGGAGGAATGGGTTAAGTCAAACATAAAACTATCAAAAAGACAAGCGGGTCAAAAAACACATGTAGTTACTAACTTACTATATGCTAAAAGGGAAACTATGATGAACTGTGAAATACTGAATCTTCCTTTATTCATCAGGATCCAATCTTTTTGTTACTCTAATTGTTGTACTTTAGATATCTTATTTAAAAATGGAAACGGTCAATAAACTAGAATGGCTTGAAAATTGAAGAATGAAGAAACAAATCTGTGCAATATGGCAGACAACACATTATGCAGACAACAGTTCTTTAGGGCACAAAGGTCTATCAGTACAATTCACTCCATTTATCCCTTTCCCTCATATAAATGCTTTATCATGCCTTTGTAATAAGAGTTTGGGCCGTCTGATCAGGGTCTGCTCTGTTTGCTAATGAAATCATAATAGATAACTGATTCTACAGTTTCTACCAATACCAACTTTCTGGTGTTCATACTCCATTATAAAAATTAGGCTAATAAATATTCATGATGATGTCATTCATTCTCACATGAATATTCGACAGGGAAAGGGTTATATTGTTACATAAAACTCCATTCACCATTTCATATACAGTAAAATACCTCTAAACCGGAAATTCTAATAGAGAAAAATGAGATACTTTTAGGCAGGTAGCTGCTTAATACAGTGTAAAAGTCATGCAGAAAGCTCCTAGAGGAGCTTTCTGCATGACTTTCACCCTGCATTAAGGTGCCACCTGTCTTCAAGACAGATATTTATATAAATTTGATTGTCCGATTTAGAGGGGTTACCGTTTTACTGTATTTTTTTCACAAATGTTTTGCTTAATAGCAGTAGGAGATAAACTTGACCACATGCATACATTCAAGGCTGATTAACCCTTGATCTGTTCCAATGTTCGTGGCAGAAATAATGACTGAATATTTATTTGCTGAATTCTAATAATGTCATATGTACACAGGATATTGTGACAACTGCAGAAATAGTAGAATCAGATTTACAGTATAACCTCTCTATAGTGTTTAACCTACTTTTTGGGCCAATCACAATGCTGGAAATTTTTGTGAATTTCTTCAAGATTAATTTCATATAGTCAGGCACTAATAGCTGACTAAGCGACTAAGTTGGCTGTCCCCAGCGCATGCGCGAGTACATCCTATGACATAGAGTGTTTAGTTCATCCCACCATGTAACAGCGCGAGCGTCAATTACACATACATGTAGATCTATATGTTCTATGTAGATACAAGGCTAAGAAATGAGGTAAATTGATGCAACTCATACATTTTATTGGTAGATCTACATGTACTGAGATTAGAAAAAAAAAGAAAAAAAGCCAAAACATTGGAAAAAAACACCAAAAAGAAGACCCTGTTTAGTTATTAGACAAGTGAATGCTAAATGTAGGTCAAATGTAATGTAGAATGCTGTATTAAGCAGCCACCTGTCTATAGAGATTTCATTGTTTTGCCGTTGATCGGCTACTGTACAACGATTGACTATTAAACAATTATCTATGGTCATACCTGTCTTTTATCTCATTAGATGTAACTGGTCCCTCGCCTCGGCCCTGAAATTATAAAATATATTATCAACTGTCAGTTAATAACCCTTTCCTCCATAGCTTGTTGCAGTAATGGAGACAGATGGTTGTTTAACACAGACTGAAAGTAAAGCAGAATACTCCTTTAGGAGCATTCTGCTGTAATAATTTCATCCTATGTTAAGCTACCGTCAGCTGGGTTATAGGAAATATTTCTCATGGTGCATATTCCAGAGTTTAACTGAATTTTATTTCAAAGCATTTTATTGCATTGGCTTTCTTTTAAGAGCACAGCGATTGAAACATCGATAAGGACTCAATGAAATATCTTACCTTATTCGGGGTTGAACAACTTTTGGGTCTGCACATTTAACAGTTGTGTTAGACTGCTATCTTGAAATGCATTGTCCATAATTAAAAACATGTCATGGTCCCAAAGAAGGTCGAACGTCGGCAACCTTTCTGACATCTTTCTCAACGACTGACACATTTTTTCAACACACAGTTTATGGTGTTGTCCCTAGTAACACACGCGACCAATTCCAGCTTCACTCCGCCCACTTTACATCCTGTCCAAAAACTAAGCTAAACACTATATCAGTTAGTGTCTATTAAGTGCGCTTCGGCATTTAAAATCATTAAATCCACACTTAATAGACACTAACTAATATATAGCGGCCACTAAATTACATCAAGTATTTTGTGTTAAAGGCAGGTGGCTGCTTAAAGCAAGGTGAAAGTAAAACAGAATTCTCCTATAGGAGCGTTCTGTTTTACTTTCACCTTGCTTTAAGCAGCCACCTGCCCTAAATACCAACTAATTAAGACAATTAAGTGGCCGTTATAGAGAGGTGTTACTGTATAACTGATTCGCCCATAGTTCCATAAACAAGCAGAGCAAATCCTAGTCAGAGGGCTTCTACTTTCTACTGGATAGTCTGATCTGGGTCTGCTTTCTTTTCAAAGGTGTATACATCTGTTATGTGATAGGTAAAACTTGTAAACAAACCCAGTAGGAGAGCCTATTTGCTATTTTTAGCTCGTCTGTTTCGAAGAAAAGTCGAGCTATTCTGATCACTGAGTCATAGGCGTTGTCGCTGTCGCCGTTGTCGTGCAAACACTTTAATGTACCTCATTACTCAAAAAGTATATGAGGTATCAACATGAAACTTCATAGGTTAGTAGATCTCATTGAGGGGAAGGCCCCTAAATAAGAACCATAAATCTTTATTTCAAAATATTGGAGTTATGGGCCTTTATATTTTTCAAAAATGTTTAATTTAGCTGGACAAACACCAAATAAGACCAGCGTTGGCGCCGCATGCGGCTCTTGTTTAGACTCAATAGTAGAACCATTGACATATGGAAATGAAGGCTATCATACTACATGTATAATTACTTTAACCCTTCGCTTGCTGAATTTTGAAATACATTTCTCCTTCTTTACCCATGCCCTGTTGTATTATTACATACATCTTTACTGTGTACAAGTATTTCGCTGTGCAATCACTGCTATGGAGTGCATTGGTTGCACAATCAACTTGTAAATAAATAGTGCAGACCCTGATATTGACGCGAATAGCAAGCTAAGGGTTAACCTTGTCTCTGATGAATACTTGTGTAAAAACTAATGACATCATGAATATTTATTAGCTGAATTTTTATAATTATATACAAACACGGGATCTTTTGGTCATGGAAGAAACTGCAGAATCTTATTTATACAATTTCATAAGCAAACAGAGCAGACCCAGATCAGGTAGTTCCTATTGGAGCTGTCTGATCAGGGTCTGCTTAGTTTGCTTTATGATATAATATAGATATGATTCTACAGTGTCTGCCCTGGCCAAAACATTCGGTGTCCATGTGCTGTTATATCATTTAATATAATGAATATTCATGATGTCATTATTTCATACATAAATATTCATTGAGCAGTTTGTAGTAACATAGTTATAATAGCACATATCAGCAAAGAGGCCTGATTTCAGGGTAACCAATACATGTACTTTCCGAATGCTGTCTTTCAATCCAGAATGTTTCCGAAATATTGAAGATGTCTGAAATGCAATTTTGTTTTCGTCCGGTGGAAGATCTTGTAGATCAAGTTACTTCCTTTTGATGTCCAAAATGCTGCAGAATTGAAAACTTAAGACATCATTTTTGCATACTTTTACATACTTAACCCTTCGCTTGCTGAATTTTAAAATACATATCTCCCTCTTTGCCCATGCCCTGTTGTATAATTACATATATCTTCACCGTGTACAAGTATTTCGCTGTGCAATCACTGCTGTGGAGTGCACTGGTTGCACAATCAACTTGTAAATAGTGCAGACCCTGATGAGACAGCTCCTGCAGGAGCTGTCGCATCTGGGTCTTCACTATTTATAGGTAGGTATATTGACACGAATAGCAAGCGAAGGGTTAAAAGTGTTTCCAGTTTTCTCATTATTGGCTCTTAACAAATTATATAGGACAAGACAAAAGGAGAGTTCAAAGGTCAAACTGAGAAGACCAGTACAGACAAATTAAGAGAAAGAAAGAAGAAGAAAAAGTCAAAGAGGGAAAGACAGAAGGAAAGAGAGAAGAGACAAAAACTTGTGGAAAAGCTTAACCCTGGCCTTGGAAATAAGTACAGCAAGGAGAAGGCATTGAAGAAGTTGGAAAGAGACAGCAAATCGGAGAAGAGTGGAGTTAAGATAATAAAGGTGAGCATTATGTGCCATTTGAGTGTAGACTTGAGACTGGCTCTGACGTCCATCTTCACTGACATTTTGAGTGTAGATATGAGACTCAGGCTCAAAAACTGCAAATTCAAATATTGTTGTTAGTTCTGTATTTTAAAGAATAATTTCTAAAATTTGCAACTGAAGCTACAAGCTCACAATTATACATGGAGAGCAAGATTAAGACTATTGATTTTAATAATTGAGAATTTACAATACATGTATTTTAATTTGAAGCTTTTGGGGTGAATCTTAAAATTTGACTTTAAATGTTAGAGAATATTGACTGAGGTCCTACCAGGAGCCAAACTATTTGACATACTCAGAGGTCCAGATTAAAGATACATACATTTAAATATTTTCAAGAATAACTCCCTTATTTCTCCATTAAACCCTATACTGTGACCACTCTTTAGAATCGTCTCGAAGAGACGATTCTGAAGAGTGGTCACAGTATAGGGTTTGGTGGAGAAATGACGATTTTAGTATTTGGGCACGCATCTTTATCTGTGTCTGTACTCTACATCCTGACACAGGCATTGACAAGAAATGGAATGAAATACTTCCTGAAGCAGCTTTGTTGTCATCAAATTCCATGCTCTACAAGGTTAACCCCTTTTGACTGCAGTGTACCGGTAGTCAGAAGTGGAATGGGCCATTAGTGTCCATGTAAGTGAAAACTTTAAACTTGCTGAAAGATATTGAATGACCAACAGTGTAGGCCCTGATCTGAGTCTACATTGTTTACAAATGTTTACACTCATTCATAGGGATTTTACTGCCATATTATTTGGCAAATGATTTGGACCCAGATGAGATGCTTTACATCTCGTCAGGATTCCAACCGTTGATGCTATAATTGTTTTGGGGGGGGGGGGGGGGGGTTCTGAAAAAGTAAAGAGAGTAAACTTCAAAAATTTCATTAACCTTTAGCCTGCTACGGGCGGATGAGTCAATACCTATGCAAACAGTTTGGATCCAGATGAGACGCCGAGTTACTCATCAGGATCCAAACTGTTTGACACCCTAATTGCATTTTGGTAGACCATTTGATTATAGCTTGAGTTTTGAAAATGTAGCAGGTGAACAATTCTGTAAAAATTATTTGCTCAGCAGGCTAAAGGTTAAAAAGATAGCAGAAATTTGCAGATGACAATACATGGCAGTGAAAGAGTCAACAATTAAAATGATGATTTTTAATTAGCTGTAAAGAAAAGTCATTAGAATTTTTATCTTATTTTTTAACAAGGGTTGTTACAAGAGTAATGCAACTCTCTGTATTCCTCGTAACCCACATGGTTCTTGCCTGTCATATTTGATATGTCACAAAAGTTTCTACCTGTATGTACAGATTGGTTTCATTTCATCTATTTGTTGAGTTGTAACAGCTTTTTCAAAATAACTAGTCATGGCACTGGATTAAATAATGGCGGGAAGGCGTTCTGTTTATGTGACTGAAACCGGTTTCAGTCACATTGACAGAACGCTTTCCCGCTTTCATCAGAGGAAAGTAGAAATAAAGTTGGTTTAAGTCTAAAGTCGATCTATCAAGAGATCTGTTATATTTATGGAAGTAACAACCAAAGGGCAGATGTCCACATATCGAGACATAGGTGGGCAAATGTTTGTGGGGCCAATCTCCAGGGGAGGTGGGAAGTTTTGATAAGCAACATGGGTCACGATGTAAATATGAATGTTTGCATAAGGTGCAAGTAAATTGTTTTTAGCATCTAAGAATACCAAGCGCACTTAAATAATGACACACCACTAGAGTATAGGAGGCCATTAACACATTCCCTCCTAGTGACGCATTTTGGCACCTCTGTAAAATGCACATTTTGAAACCATCGTGATAAATAGAAGTAAATGCTCTATTTAACACAATCATTTTAAAACTACACAATTCTAGAATTCTCCTTTTCTATAGTTAATGCTCTTTTTCGGTAGATTTATTCAAAGAGGTTGGGTCTAAAAATAGTCTAGGAGGGAATGAGTTGAACAACAATGGAGCAATAAATATAGCATAAATACACCTTTCTATGGCTTTGCAAACAGTGTAGACCCTGATAAGATGGCTCTTGTAGGAGCCCTCTGATCAGGGTATGCTCTGTTTACTTAAGAGATAACATAGATATGAATAAACCTTTCCATCATATAAACGTGTTTTCACGCATTTGCAAACAGAGTAGACCCAGATCAGACGGCTCCTATAGGAGCCGTCTGATCAGGGTCTGCTCTGTTTGCCAGTGGAATTGGAAAGATCTGTTTCTTTAGTATATAAAATGTTTGCAATATTCCACCTTCGCTATTTCATTATAACTGTTTATCCATGAATATTCAGTAGGTAATGAAATTTGAAATACACATAGAACAGGGAAAGGGTTAAACAGTTTCGACCATAGCAAAACATACCTGTGCCCATGTGCTATTATAAAACATTATGTAATTAATATTTATGATGTTATTATTTCTTATATGAATATTCATGGAGTAAACAGATAAACATAGCAAAAACAATTAAAACAGCATTCATTTATATTTGTGTCAACAATTAAAAATATAATACAAATAACTTAACCCATTGCTCCATAAATACGCCTTTCTACCCCTCTGTAAAAATCACCTATTGAAACCATTGTGATAAATAGATCATTTGGTCCTATAGGAGCAAATGCTCTATTTATCACAATGGTTTCAAACAACAAAATTCTAGAATTTTCCTTTTCTCTAGTTAATGCTCCTTCTCGGTAGATTTATTCAAAGTGGTTGGATCTAAAAATAGCCTATGAGGGAATGGGTTGAAGAATTAATAGTGATGTGATAATGACAGATTGAAAGCATTAAAATCAATTGACTGTAACCACTTTAGACAATTGAAATCTTAAAGCTCCTCCAGGTCACCTAGTGGGTGGGGAAGTTGGCCAATTGTTATTCTGATGTGATGAACGTTTACAAATCCAGAAAACGACCATTCAGACATGAAAAACAAATATCCGAATACCTATGTCAGCATTCCTTCCATCCTTAGAAGATTAAAGAGGTGTTGGTCAACCAAAAACAACAACAACAACCAAACAGAATAAATATATAGATAAAATTAAACCTTTCCTCCATAAATTTTCGTGTAAGAAATGATGACATCATTAATATTAATTAGACAGATTCTAAAACAAAGCTCTCTGAGCTGGATCTACCCCTGTTTGCTCTATGACAACTAATGAATATTTATTAAGTGAGGGTAAGGTAATATTAGCGCATAACATTGTATAAAAATATATTACTTTTACTGCAATATTATGCTCTGTATTTTAACCCATTCCCTCATATTGACGCCTTTTGACGCCTCAGTAAAGGTCACTTTTTGAAACCATTGTGATAAATAGAGCATTTGCTCCATAGGAGCAAATGCTCTATTTATCACAATGGTTTCAAAACTACACAATTCTGAAAAATTCCTTTTCTCCAGTTAATGCTCCTTTTTGGTAGATTTAATCGAAGAGGTTACACAATTACACAATTGTAAAAAAATCCCTTTTCTATAGTGAATGCTCCTTTTTGGTAGATTTATTTGAAGAAGATGGGTCTAAAAATAGTCTATGAGGTAATGGGTTAATCAAGGGGCACTCATCATAAGGGACTGTTATCCTAAGGGGCAGTTGTCTAGATTTTGGTCTGCTCTGTTTGCTTATGAAAGTATATGGATCAGATCATTCAGTGTTTGTCTAAACCAACACATTCCATTTAATGTTAACCCTTCGCTTGCTGAATTTTAAAATACATTTCTCCTTCTTTACCCATGCCCTGTTGTATAATTACATATATCTTCACTGTGTACAAGAATTTCGCTGTGCAATCACTGCTGTGGATTGCACTGGTTGCACAATCAACTTGTAAATAGTGCAGACCCTGATGAGACAGCTCCTGCAGGAGCTGTCTCATCTGGGTTTTCACTATTTACAGACAGGTATATTGACGTGAATAGCAAGCGAAGGGTTAACCGTATAAAAATTAAGTTAATGAATATTCATGAAGTGATAAATTCATGCATAAATATTCAACAGGGAAAGGGTTAATATCTTTATGTTTTGTTGTATTACAGGATGACAAGAAGCAGAAGTCAGGTCTGTCTTCTTCTAAAGCATTTTTTACACAGCTACAAGATGAGGTCTCTTCCATGGTGAAAAGCAAGCAGGCTGTAAAGCGAAAAAAGTCTGAGAAAAAAGTCATGGATGCAAAGAGACTGAAATTGTGAATTATTTTACAAATAAATATGCTTGTGGATAAGCTTGTTTTGTTTCTTGTTTTTTAGCTCACCAGAGCACTTTTGTGCTCAGGGTGAGCTTTTGTGATCACTTGATGTCCGTCGTCGGGCGTCAACAATTTGAACCTTTAAAAATCTTCTCCTCTGAATCTACAGGGTTCTCAGCTTTCATCTTTGGTACATAGCATCATCTTTAGGTCCTCTACAAAAGTTATATAAATTTTGCCCCTGGGGTCAAAATTGGCCCCGCCCCAGGGGTGCCTTGTTTTCTATTGAAATATATAGTAAAACTTTGAAAATCTTCTCCTCTGAATCTACATTGTTCTCATATTTGGCACATAGCGTCATGTTCAGGTCCTCTACAAAAGTTACATAAATTATGCCCCAGGGGTCAAAATTGGCCCCGCCCCAGGGGTAGCCAGATTTCATTAGAAACATATAGTGACAATTTTGAAAATCTTCTCCTCTGAATCTACAGCATTCTCAGCTTTCATATTTGGCACATAGCATCATGTTCAGGTCCTCTACAAAAGTTGTATAAATTATGCCCCTGGGGTCAAAATTGGCCCCGCCCCAGGGGTAGCCAGATTTCATTAGAAACATATAGTGACAACTTTGAAAATCTTCTCCTCTGAATCTACAGCGTTCTCAGCTTTCATATTTGGCACATAGCATCATGTTCAGGTCCTCTACACAAGTTATATAAATTATGGCCCCGGGGTCAAAATTGGCCCCGCCCCAGGGGTGGGCAGTTTTCAATAGGATCATATAGTGCAAACTTTGAAAATCTTCTTCTCTGAAACTGGGAGGTTCTCAGCTTTCATATTTAGTACATAGCATCATGTTTAGGTCCTCTACAAAAGTTATATAAATTATGGCCCTGGGGTCAAAATTGGCCCCAGGGGTGGGCAGTTTTCAATAGGATCATATAGTGCAAACTTTGAAAATCTTCTTCTCTGAAACTGGGAGGCTCTCAGCTTTCATATTTAGTACATAGCATCATGTTTAGGTCATCTCTCCCGGCCGCGTGGCTCAGTGGTAGAACGTCCGCCTGCGGTACGGAAGGTCGTGGGTTCGATCCCCGGCCGCGACAGACCAGAAGTTGTTAAAAGTTGGTACTAGTAGCTCCCTTGTCTGCGCTCGACATTAAAAGGTGTAGTTCTAGGACTGGTCGGCCCGGTGTCAGGATAATGTGACTGGGTGGGATGCCCTTGCCATGTGCCCGCGGCAGGGGTATTTCAGTGAGGCAGCACTATAACTTGTCTCATGCGGGTGCCGTCTGCAAATAACTGAAATACTGTTGGTCGGACGTTAAACCCAATTCACTCACTCACTCACTGAAAATTGGCCCCGCCCCAGGGGTGGGCAGTTTTCAATAGAAACAAATAGTGAAATCTTTGAAAATCTTCTCGTCTGAAACTGGAAGGTTCTCAGCTTTCATATTTGGCACATAGTATCATGTTCAGGTCCTCTACAAAAGTTATATAAATTACGACCCCCGGGTCAAAATTGGCCCCGCCCCAGGGGTGGGTAGTTTTCAATAGAAACAAATAGTAAAATCTTTGAAAATCTTCTTCTCTGAAACTGGAAGGCTCTCAGCTTTCATATTTTACACATAGCATCATGTTCAGGTCCTCTACAAAAGTTATATAAATTATGGCCCCGGGGTCAAAATTGGCCCGCCCCAGGGGTGGGCAGTTTTCAATAGAAACAAATAGTGAAATCTTTGAAAATCTTCTCGTCTGAAACTCGAAGGTTCTCAGCTTTCATATTTAGCACATAGTATCATGTTCAGGTCCCCTACAAAAGTTATATAAATTACGACCCGGGGGTCAAAATTGCCCCGCCCAAGGGGTGGGCAGTTTTCAATAGAAACAAATAGTGAAATCTTTGAAAATCTTCTTCTCTGAAACTGAAAGGTTCTCAGCTTTCATATTTGGCACGGAGCATCATGTTCAGGTCCTCTACAAAAGTTATATAAATTATGGCCCCGGGGTCAAAATTGGCCCTGCCCCAGGGGTGGGCAGTTTTCAATAGAAACAAATAGTGAAATCTTTGAAAACCTTCTCATCTGAAACTGGAAGGTTCTCAGCTTTCATATTTGGCACGGAGCATCATGTTCAGGTCCTCTACATAAGTTATATTATTTATGGCCCCGGGGTCAAAATTGGCCCCGCCCCAGGGGTGGGCAGTTTTCAATAGAAACAAATAGTGAAATCTTTGGAAAAAAATTCTCTGAAACTGGTAGGCTCTCAGCTTTCATATTTGGCACATAGCATCATGTTCAGGTCCTCTACACAAGTTATATAAATTATGGCCCCGGGGTCAAAATTGGCCCCGCCCCAGGGGTGGGCAGTTTTCAATAGAAACAAATAGTGAAATCTTTGAAAATCTTCTCCTCTGAAACTGGAAGGCTCTCAGCTTTCATATTTGGCACTTAGTATCATGTTCAGGTCCTCTACAAAAGTTATATAAATTATGGCCCCCGGGGTTAAAATTGGCCCCGCCCCAGGGGTGGGCAGTTTTCAATAGAAACAAATACTGAAATCTTTGAAAATCTTCTCGTCTGAAACTGGAAGGTTCTCAGCTTTCATATTTGGCACATAGTATCATGTTCAGGTCCCCTGCAAAAGTTATATAAATTACGACCCGGGGTCAAAATTGGCCCCGCCCAAGGGGTGGGCAGTTTTCAATAGAAACAAATAGTGAAATCTTTGAAAATCTTCTTCTCTGAAACTGGAAGGCTCTCAGCTTTCATATTTGGCACATAGCATCATGTTCAGGTCCTCTACTAAAGTTATATTAATTATGGCCCCTGGGTCAAAATTGGCCCCGCCCCAGGGGTGGGCAGTTTTCAATAGAAACAAATAGTGAAATCTTTGAAAATCTTCTCGTCTGAAACTGGAAGGTTAATCTCAGCTTTCATATTTGGCTCATAGCATCATGTTCAGGTCCCCTACAAATTTTTCTAAATTATTCCCCTGGGGTCAAAATTGGCCCGCCCCAGGGCCGGCTAGTTTTCTATAGAAACATATAGTGAAAACTTTGAAAATCTTCTCCTCTGGTTGTCTGGTGAGCGCTTCAGGGCCATTCTAGCCCTCTTGTTGGTAGATTTAATCAAAGAGGTTAGGTCTAAAAATAGCCTAAGTGGGAATGGGTTAATTTGTATGGTCATAATTCAGTCGTAAGTAGGCGGTGCGTTCCATACGACAACCATAACTCTAGCATTACCACTACAGGATTTCTTTAAATTATTTCTCTTTTTCATCTTTTCCTATATGGAAAATGTCTGTTCTATATGCCCCGAGCCACCATGTTCTTATTCACAAAACTAATGCACCGAAATTACTACATGATGCATGTTTATAAGATATGATTGAGGTGGTCCTCCCCGACCCTTCATACATAGGGTTGGGGGGGGGGGGGGGGGATAAACGAGCACTCCGTTAAAAATGCACCCACTGGACCACCATACTAGTTAGTAAAATTAGCATGTCATGTAAAACATACCCAACCTGAATATTTCCATTTTTATGATAAATATTACATCTGCCACTACTGTATAATGCCCGTGCAGCGGTTCCTTTATCAGTGCATCAACTTTCGTTTGGCAGATACTGGCGAGGAACAGTTTATGTATGAACTGCATGTAGTTGATTGACTAGAAAAAAATACCCATTGTTAACTAAACATTTAACTTTAAGTACACTTGTAAAACATTATGGTGCTCGTGGTTCCAGCAAGATACAGTTAACTGAAAGTACACTTGTAAAACATTATTGTGCTCGTTGTGGTTCTAGCAAGATACAGTTAACTGAAAGTACACTTGTAAAAAATTATTGTGCTCGTTGTGGTTCTAGCAAGATTTTATACAATTAACAGTAACTGCTCCAAAATATCGTAATAATTCACAAATTGTATGTCTCGTAAAGTTGTTAACATGAGCATTAATCACTGAATGATATGATTTTATTTATATACTACTAGGGGTGTCATTTAGATTTGCTCTTGTTGTCCATCTGTCTGTCAGACAGTCCATCGGTATTATTATTTTGTACCGTGCGAAACACCAATAGTATTTGACTTAGAGACGCGAAAATGTGTAGGAGGGTTGATCATTGTGTGAACATGCGCATCCGGATACAATTGTGTTATTGCGAGTTTCACCCAGTAACACAATACAGTAAAACCCCGCTAATGCGACCACCAAAAACTGGCATAATTCTGGGTGGCAGGGGCAGGTGGTAGCTTAATGCAGGACGAAAGTTATGCAGAAAGCTCCTATAGGAGCTTTCTGCATAACTTTCGTCCTGCATTAAGCAACCACCTGCTTTAGACGACATCAGTGGCTGTTTATTAAGTGGTCATATTAGCGGGGTTTCACTGTAGTTGTCCTAGGTAACACTGTAGCTACACAGTCCAGTGTAAGTGAGGGTAGCCTATAGACACAAGTCGTACGTACATCTTTATAGTCCGATGCGTAATCCCTTGCCCCGTGAGTATTCATGTGAAATTAAACGTGACATTTCACCCTGTGCGTATTCATGTGAAAATAAACGTGACATTTTACCCTGTGCGTATTCATGTGAAATTAAACGTGACATTTCACCCTGTGCGTATTCATGTGAAATTAAACGTGACATTTTACCCTGTGCGTATTCATGTGAAATTAAACGTGACATTTTACCTCGTGCGTATTCATGTGAAATTAAAGAATCCTTTCTTACATTAAACAGTTAAACCCCTCTAAACCTGACGTTCAATCAAGTATAAATATCGTTCTTGGAGACAGGAGGCAGCTTAATGTAGGGTGAAATAATAATAAGTCACGCAGACAGCTCATCTAGGAGCTTTCTGCACGAGTTTCACTACATCCTACAGGAGCCGTCTGATCTGTGACTAATCTGTTTGCAAGTGCGTGAAAAGGCGCTTATATGAAGGAAAGGGTTGAGGAAAAAGTAATATTTTTATCCCCACCCACCACAGGTTGGACGCACATAGCCTTGCTCTCGTCCTTCCGTATTTACACATCAACAACACTGATGTGAAGATGCTCGTGAATAAGTACATTTTAATACGACCATTTTTACCACAGGTATTGGCTTTGATATTCGTTGCTCTGGTTCGATCCGCCGCCGGACCAAGTCCTTCTGACGAGACTATAAACCGAGGTCCGGTGTATCGGTGCTATACACTGAGCATCTAAACGAACCAGAGCGACTTTCGTTAATAAGAACATGTTTTCTCTTTATTCGCAACCACTCTCTAGGGCGTCCATGCTGAGCAGAAACGGACGTTAATCAACACAAACAAATCGCTATATAACAGTGAAAAATATTTGATTTAGCGACAATATCGCTGGGGGTCATCACAATTCTAGTTTCTTCTATTGAGGTTTCAGCTTGAATCGTCCGAATGCAAACCGCCGATGGTTACCAATAACAAAAAATCCCCACTTGGTGCCTCTCGCCCATCCATTGAAATGTCCTTAGAGCCAGTGAAAATGCTCTAAATAGTCGGTACATTGTAAGTTTTAGAAGCCACATACGTAACTATACATCTCCAGTTTGGTCTTAATCAGCTGACACCGAAAATAGATGTTTAGTCTTGGTAGAAACCGTAGAATAGAATATATATGCAGTAAATTCTCTCGTATAAGTCAAATTAATTTTTTTTACAAAAAACAAAAACAAAAAAACAACAACAGGTGGTAGCTAAATGCAAGACAAACGCCATGCAAACCGCTCTCATAAGAGCTTTCTGCGTCAATTTTCCGGCATTAACCCATTACCTCATAGGCTATTTTTAGAAACAACCTCTGAATAAATCTACCGAAAAGGAGCATTAATTACAGAAAAGGAACATTTTAGGATTTTGTAGTTTGAAACCATTGTGATAAATAGAGCATTTGCTCCTATAGGAGCAAATGCTCTATTTA
This sequence comes from Azorinus chamasolen, assembly GCA_963576725.1. Taxonomy (NCBI): domain Eukaryota; kingdom Metazoa; phylum Mollusca; class Bivalvia; order Cardiida; family Solecurtidae; genus Azorinus; species Azorinus chamasolen. The sequence goes on along the minus strand of OY755239.1, from coordinate 91,289,009 downwards.
TCACAATGGTTTCACAAAGTGACTTTTACAGAGTCGTCAATATGAGGGAATAGGTTAAACAACCACCTGCTTTTATAGACACGTGTGATGATAAATTATGGGGTCGCATTAGCGACACTCTGCTGTAATTCCATAAGCTAACAGAGCAGACCCTGTTCATGTGGCTCCTATATGGACCGTCTGATCTTGGTCTACTTTGTTTGCAAATGCGTTAAACTGCCTTTATTTGAGGTAAAATATATTTCGAGGTATTTGCGATATATCGATATATCAATAGTTTGGGGCTGATATATCGATATTTTCCGTTGATCCTATCTATAACACACAAATAGCAGGCACTAGCGCTGGCATCTACTCGCTATACAGTTAAAACCGACAGTACAAACAATAAAACAAGTATCAGTGTCGACCTTTAACCATTTCCCTTATGTGAGCGCATTTTGACGCATCTGCAAACAGAGTAGACCCAGATCAGACGGCTCCTATAGGAGCCGTCTGATCAGGGTCTGCTCTGTTTGCTTATGGTGTAATATAGATATGCTTGAGGCAAAATGTCCTGTGTTCATATGCCATTATAAAAAATAATCTTATTAATATTCATGACGTCATTATTTCCTACATGAATATTCATCAGGGAAATGAGACCCAAACTCTTTGAATACGTTTTATGAAAAGGAACACTTACTAGAAAAAGGAAAACTTTTAGAACTATGTAGTTTTTAAACCACTGTGATAAATAGTCCATAGGAGCAAATGCTCTCTTTATCACAATGATCTTAAAAGATGATTTTACATAAACGTCAATATGAGGGAATGAGTTAAGAGAGGTGGCAGCTGATTGCTGGGTGAAAGTCACACAGAAATCTCCTCTATGAGCTTTCTACGTGATTTTCATCCTGCATTAAGCAGCCACATGCCTAATAATGCACCAATTGCTCGTTACTAAACTTTCGAAGTATCGAATTTTTACTGTATTTCCGTATTTGACAAACGTATCCAAGTTTATGTCAGTATGTTCTGTGTATGGTTTAGAAAGCAACACATAAATCACGTGCATTTGTACAAACAATGAGTTTATTATTACATTGACATTTAACATCAATTATCAGTACAGTTGTGATACCCATGTCGTCATCAATAACTTGAGCACTCGAAAAACATAAGTGCAGTCAAACCAATATTAGGCAGTCAATCTCATTAGTAAACTATAGGCAGTCAACTTGTATAATACAGCCAACTGGTTTAACATTCCAGTTTTTTAACCCTTTCACCGCCAATGTCGCATAAATGCACAACGACAAAGAGTGCAGTCCCAAATAAGACACCGCCTTTTCAAGTCGGCGTCTGATCAGGGACTTCACTTTTTGTCTCAATCTCTATTTCTATATCTGTGCTTTATTCTTTTGAAATTTGTATTTATTTATCTCATTTCCTTATTGTGCCGAATGGTAATAAAAATTGGATTGCAGACGACAATTAGAAATTTGGCGCCGAAAGGGTTAACCATTCTCGTTTGTATTTATCCTTTACCTGATGAATATTCATGTATGAAATTATGACTATATGACTATAAATTAGCCCAATATATCAACATCAATTTGAAGGGAATATTTGACCGTGACACTAATAGTAGAATCAGGAGCAAACAGAGCAGACATTGAACAGACGGCTCCTTCAGGAGCCTTCTGACCAGTGTCTACTCTGTAGAGGCGAAGAAAGCGTTTGATATGAGGGAGAGGTTAACCATGCATGAATTCAAAATATTTGGTTACTTAAAGAGTGATAAAAACTGGGAATATTGTAAAACCTGTTTGAGAATTATCTTGAGACTCGAGTCTATGTGCTGGTGAATTAAAGGTATGGTACGTAGTAGTTAAACATCTGACCAGGACCAAAGCTCTCTGCCACTTGGTCACTAGTCGTTGTTGTAAACGAAAATGAACTGGATAACTTATGAAATTTAACATAAATATACGATTAAACTTTTCCTGTTGGCTAAGAGTTAAAATATGTCCTTAAATATGCATATATGAACGGACTTGGATATATGTATACCAAATCTGTAAAATAACCTGATACAAAGCTGTACAACTATATAATAACGTTCTTTATTCAATGAATATTAGTTTAATTGTATAGGCCTACGGGTTTAGATAAAATATGAGTAAAGGATCTTAACCCTTTGAATGCATGCTGAGATTTTAAAGTCCCGGAAGGATCAATTATTTTTAACAAAGGTGTCTTTTTAAGTTTCCTGTGGAGTTTGAATGACAAACAGTGCAGACACTGATCACGGGGCTCCTCCAGGGGCCCTCTTATCTGTGTCTACATTGTTTAAAAATGGTAGCAAACTTGTGTCCCGCAGTCAAAGGATTAACTCTGTCGGCGCCAATGTCGCCTGTTGGCACCATTGAAAATAGCGCAGTTCCAGTTCAGATGCCGCCTTATCAAGGCGGCATCTGACCTGGGACTTCACTGTTTTCTGTACTATTTTAGCCCAAGCATACAAGTTTTTAAAAACAAATGTTTTACTAATATACCTTTATTATTTAGTTTAGAATTATATTTAATATGAAATTATTATTGCAGACGACACTTTTAAATTTGGCGCCAAAAGAGTTTGTATGCATGTACACTCTTTAAGTAACCAAATATTTTGAATTTATACATTTTTATGTATAATAATATTTCGATATTTCATATCAAGACTTCACTCACCCAATTGTATTTAATAAATGATATGAGTGTTTTTCATTGATGATAACTGAATTAAGAAAGTGCAAATCTTTGAAAATAGAATCTGTTTATTTACTCAATGTCAAACTAAACTTTGCACTTGACGAAAAACATAGAACTGTAACCTGTGTGTGTTTCATACAAACGTATATATACGGTATCAATACAACTGACACATGCATGTGTCTCGCCAGTCAACATATAATTGAACATTTTCTACATACATGTATACTCAGAGGTTATAAAAACCCCAAATAAAACACTGTTCTCAAAACGTAGTTTGAAAAGTCAATGACTGAAAACCATACCATTTATAATATTTAAAGAAATAAATAAAAGCACTTTACAATATATTGACCCACATAGGTCAACAAACTTACAAAACAATATAAATCATTTTATGAAAGAGCAAAACAAAGGCAACACTAGGGGACAAATAAACAGAAATATTCTGTATATAGTGTACAAGTTTACTTCCACATACATGTAGTATGTAGCTCTATCAAAGACTGTATTATTATTAGTATGTTTAATCACATTACGTGATCTAAAATATGTACCACGACCTACGTATAAACATATAGGTCCTACTTAACCCATTACCTCGTAGGCTATTTTAGACCCAACCTCTTTGAATAAACCTACCGAAAAGCAGCATTAACTAGAGAAAAGGATTTAGTTTTACGTTTTGTAGTTTGAAACCATTGTGATAAACAGAGCATTTGCTAGGAGCAAATACTCTATTTATCACAATGGTTTCACAAAGTGACTTTTACAGAGTCGTCAATATGAGGGAATGGGTTAAACTCTATATGCACTACTCCAATGTTTATATTTCGCCAAATGTCATATTTGTTACTCGATTTACAATATCATAACTTAAATCCAACATTTAGTAATCATATTACACCTTTATCGCTCCTTTGAAAGCAATGTATTATATCCAAAGTGAACATTTGTTTTACTATAACTTCAACCTGACAGTAAATTCAATATGATACAAGACAATCGACTCAGTTTATGGCTTCAGATTTGCATTGTACCCATCGCTTTATCCCACTTCTGCCACCAGCGGTTCATATTTCACTACGTTTAATTTCAAATTCTTGTGTTTTACTACAACCAGCATACTGTCAGCTCTAACCACCTTACAGTACATATGTCACATAAAGACACATGTACTGAAAACCTAGGCGAGACTGTAGAAACAAGAAAAAGGTGTTTCATTTAATGTATAGTTAAACTTCAATACGTGTGCTTGTTAGTAAGGAATCGAGAACGTGTATGTATTTTGGGTGAAAGTTATGCAGAAAAAACTTGTATAGGAGCTTTCTGAATTAGTTTCACCCTGCATTAAGCTGCAACCTGTCTCAAAGGCCGATACTAATACTTGTTTAAGAGTTCGAGTATCGAAATTTTAATGCATATAACGACACTAACCTTGCAACACAATTTAAATACTTTGACTTAACTAATCGGGCAGATGAACATACTACTACAGACGCAAATCTAACCACTCCTGGTGGAGCCGTTTGATCAGTCTTAAATATCTGTTTGCTACTATGTCAGTCTAATTTTGTTTTTTAAAATGGTGTCATATTGACTTATTTAACATTATAAAATCGATGATGGAGAGGGGGCAAACCGATGGTGGAGAGAGATAGATAGAGAAGGGGAGAGAGAAAGAGAGAGGGGGAGAGGGAGGGGGCTGGGTGTCTGAATACTTAAGGTAACTACGGTAAAACAATTAAAACCAATTAAAAAAGGGTAGAATATACAATGCCTCTGTGTGATTTCTCAAACCTCCATTTTTCAAATCAATTGTACAGAGTCGTTAGCACTTCAAATAAGTATACATGTACTCTCCAGATACTGGTCACTATTAGCGTTTACATCAGATCCTGTTTTAAGCGTTCATTGAAAAGAGGGGTCTAATTATGGGTCTGTAAGGCAGGTGATAATTTAATGCAGGTCAAAAGCATCGCACAAAGACCATTACAATGCATTAAGCAATCACCGGCTTTTCAAGCAATCCCCTATATTCAATAAATGAATGATCGCTTAGGACAAGTTATGATGTATAAACCAACATGTTGATTAGTTATACCAAAGTAACGTATGTCATCTCTTATCACGTTATCCGTTACTTGACTTGCATTTACGAAGAGCTTGGAACATGTTGAGACGACGAGAAATCGGCCTTTCATCAGTTTTCAGGCTATTTTTTTTTCAAAACTTAATCAAATCGGAAGTCAGATCTAGATGTGAATAGACATTATCACTTCACCCCAGTGTAAGAGTTAACCCATTCTTTCCTGCTGACGCCTTTGGTAAAATTCATTCCTTGAAACCATTGTGATAAATAGAGCATTTTCTCCATAGGAGCAAATGCTCTATTTATCACAATGGTTTCAAAATTACACAATTCTAATTTTCTCCTTTCTACAGTTGATGCTCCTTTTCGGTAGATTAATGCAAAGAGGTTGGGTCTAAAAATAGTTTAGGAGGGAATGAGTTAATCGGTTAAAATACTGCTACTAGTACATAGAGGATCTTACATAAGCGTCCATTACAAACAAGTTAACTACATGTATAATAATATGACATGAGCTTCAGCATGTGTCATATTCATTATAGTAAACGAGTTTCATTAATCAATTTGTAATGATCACGAATGTAAGATTCTTTTTATCACATAAAACCTTAAAATGTATCATAGAAAGTGAAACTGGCTATAGCTGAAAGCTGTTTCGGCGTAGTAATACAACAGACGACGCACATGGAGTGAATCGGTTATGCAGCGCTACGAATGAATAACGATTAAAGACGTCAAACATTGGTTTCACGTATTCTGTTTAAGATTCATTATCGGTCTGATTCAAACCGCTAATTTGACTAAAAATGGACAAGTGCATTTATGTGCTTTACAGCACGCTGTTTCTGCACTCCCTAAACGCAAGTCATGTGATAAAATCAGTAACTCATGAGTGACAACATGACGTTATATAACCTATCTGGATAAGTCGCAGCATCTCGCTCATATTGAATAACTTTGGGATTCTAGATTTACGCTGGATAGGAAGCTGTCTTTGGAAGTAAGAGACAATCTACTTTCTCTGGGAGACAAGCTTTAGGTCTGACACTTATACAGTAAGTCCTCTCATATCCACTACTAAAAAATATTCTGAGTCTTAAAAACACGTGGTAGTTGAATGCTGGGCGAAGTTATGCAGAATTATTGTTTTGTTTGTTTTTTATTTATCGGGTGTTTCGTCGCTTTAATACATTCCCACATAGATTATTTTTAGATCCAACCACTTTGAACAAATCTACCGAAAAGGAGCATTACTAGAGAAAAGGAAAACCTTTTTAGAATTTTGTAATTTGAAACCATTGTGATAAATAGAGCATTTGCTCCTATAGGAGCAAATGCTCTTTTATCAAAATGGTTTCAATAGCTTAAATTTTATCTTCTTTTTTTACAGAGGCGTAGAAAGGCGTATTTATGGAGGAAAGGGTTAACTGTATTTCATTCGCATCATGACGTCAAGCTAATATCATGTGGATGGATACATCAAAGGTTCTTTTGCGCATGGAAAACATTGCAGTGTCCACTGTTCCGTGTACAGAAGAACATCCGGATAAAACCACCGACGTACGGCAAACCAGCTGGAAGCAGCTTTCTGCATTACTTTCTTTCTGCATTAAGCTACCACTTGCTTATAAAGGCATTACATACCACTTGCTTATTCATACATTATATTTATCCACCAAATGGTCACGTTACAGAGGTTCTACTGTACTGTGTTAACCAACAACAACCGTATTCTCTTTAATAAAAGCTCCACTCTAATAAACACCCCTAACGCTCGCACGCGTGCGCATGTGCGTGCGCGCACGTGTATGTGGGTAACGACCAGTAAAATAATTTATACTGTATGTAATAACCATTGAATAAAGAAATATAGGTTTTTCAAAATATAGATAGTAGCTTAATGTAGACTAAAAGCTGTACAGAAAGCTGTCTCGGGAGCTTTCTGCATTGCTTTCATTCTGCATTAAGCAACCACCTGTGTACAAAATGCAAGAAGCTCATGTCTAAAGAAAAACAACACCTGGAGCATTTATTAGAGATACTACGGTATCAGTTAAAAAACCAACCAACATGGCACAAAACTTCCGAGTAGAACAGATTTACGAAATTAATAATTTAACGAAAACCAGACAATGACACCGAATGCTCAAGAGCTTTTCGCCGCAATGATGCTATACTGGTTCCCCTCCAGGTGTCCCCTATCTCTTGGATACCACATGAGGTCATCTGGGAGCTAGATATTGAGGTAGGTGGGGTTGGTGGAGAGGAACTTTGGGGAGAAAGTCCGTAGTTCGAGCCGTACCCAGAGGGCGCACCATTGGGCATGGATATATTGTTGGTGAGAGATGCAGCCGCATTCATTGCGTCAAATCCCCCGACTTGACCAGGAAACGTCTGGTGGATACCTGGAAAAAATAAGGAAATGATGTGTTAGCTTGACCGTACCCTATATGCGGACTCTTACATGATTGGGTCTTTTACCAATTTTATTACATGTACATGTATATTGAACCTACATGTATTTTCGAGCACTTGCGTAATTAATGATTTCAAAATCTGAATTTATGCGAGTTGAAACTAACTTTTTGATAAAGATCTTAGGAAGGAAAAGGTTGTATGTATAAAATAAAATGAGAAAATTGATTGCTACGGAAATCAGCGGAATCGCGTCTGCCATTCACCGAAATCTTTCATACACAATCAATTATGTATATATTATGTGGTTCTTTCATTCAACATATTGTCTAGATGTGAAATTTAACCACCTAAGCCAAAACAAACCCCACAGAACATACTGAATGAACGACAAAGACACCTTATGTTATAACTTAGAACCCAATCCTATCAGTCTAGTGTTGTCTGTGTATGGACGGACAGACGGACGGACGGACGGACACACGTCAAAACAATTTACACCTGTGTCTATAGTTGAGGATAATAATTTAAAAAAAATGACCGATTCTTCGACCTTTGGCTGCATTTACAACAGACAAACTCGGAGCAAAGGTATGGACAAGTGCGATAACGTGATGGTAGACATTCGGCTCCTGGTAAGGATGCACATTATAGTGAAAGATGATTTTCACCTTGGATTTGTGGGGCATATTGCACTCGAGTCACAACGGATAACGGTGCGTACTCAAATACTAAAATTGTCCCTTTTCCACCAAACCCTATGTTGTGATCAGGATTTGCTCTGTTTATTTATGAAATAATACAGATTTTATTCTACAGTTTCTGCCATGGCCAAATATTACTGTGTGTATGTGCCATAATAACAATTAATCTAATTAATATTCATGATTACATTATACATTACATAAATATTCATGAAGTAAAGGGTTATACTGACTGGACAATGGGAATAATTGATTTCCTAATATGATATCCTAATATTTCTCTCCAAAGAATTATCCCAGTGTCTGCCAATATCCATTATAAGTTTTCCCTTACGAAATATTTCATTAACATCATAAACCGTATATAGTAATTTTGTTTTTATATATTTAATTATCTACAAATTATCAATAGCTCTCTCCTATTTTTCCAAAATTTGCAAATAATTTCACTCTGATAGTACATATGGGACACTCTTCGGTATTACCATTATCAGGTATATTAATTTTACTCTTAACTCATTCCCTCATATTGTAGCATTTTAACGCTTATGAAACCATTGTGTTTAATACAATATTTGCTCCATAAGAGCAACGAAAGAGAATACAATACTCGTAGTGTGTGCATTCCTTACATTGCCATCTAAGCATTTACCTTGTCGACTTTACAAACAGAGTATATCCAGATAAGACAGCTCCTGCAGGAGCCGTCTGGTCAGGGTCTGCCCTGTTTGCTAAGCTTATGAAATACAGTAAAACCTCTCTATAACGACAACTAAATTACATAATTTATTTTGCTTTAAGTGCAACACAATAATTACAAAATAATATAATATAATGTAGATATGATATAACATAATATAATATAGCCATATACTATATTATACAGTCGGGTTTATGTTACGATTTGCCATGTTAAGTTATGGTAATTATTTGACACATATTCGACCAAGTGAACTGTTGCTAGACAGATATATCCTGAAAGCTGTACCAGTCACGCAGTCTATAGGAAATAGAAGCTAGAAGTCCTAAGACGAAATCACAAACCATAGCAAAAGTTATGTTTCGCTTTTCTCCGATTACAACAGTTTATTGTATTTACTTAAATCTGTTCCCCTATCAATTATAAAAAATAGCAACAAGTGAAAGTGTTTATAAACAAAATCACAAACATATAGCGATGTGCATCGGTCTATTTCTTTTTTTCATTTCCCTCCTCTCTATTTATTTTACATGAACAAGGAACATAATTATTGTGCCACGTGAAAACTCTTGTTTCTTCTACACACACCTATTGAACTACTATACATGTACATACATAACTATTTGGTCACGTGGTTTTTGTTTTGTTAAGTGTTTCGTTAACTATATGACTTTTTGTTATCCCATTCCCGCACATTGACGCCTTTTGACGCTTCTGTAAAAGTCACTCTATGAAACCATTGTGATAAATAGAGCATTTGCTCCACAAGAGCAAATACTCTATTTATCACAATGGTTTCAAAACTACACAATTCTGAAAATTTCCTTTTCTCTAGTTAATGCTCCTTTTAGGTAGGTTTAATCAAAGAGGTTAAGTGGGAATGGGTTAACTGATTTTTAGCTGTTTGGCACTCGTTCAATATAATAATAATAATAATAATAATAATAATAATAATATAATGAAATTAATAAGGGTAATAATAATAACAACAATAATAATAATAATAATGAAATTAATAATGGTAATAATAATAATAACAACAATATTATAATAATGATAATAAAATAATAATAATAATAATATAATAATGAAATTAATAATAGTAATAATAATAATAATATAATGATATTAATAATGGTAAAATAATAATAATAATAATAATAATAACAATAACAACAATAAGAATATAATAATGAAATTAATAATGGTAATAATAATAATAATAATTGAGGTGGTAGTAGCAGTAGTAGTAGTAGTAGTAGTAGTAGTAGTAGTAGTAGTAGTAGTAGTAGTAGTAGTAGTAGTAGTAGTAGTAGTAGTAGTAGTAGTAGTAGTAGTAGTAGTAGTAGTAGTAATCTATTTGTTTTTCTTCTTCTTTTATTATTACTAATAATAATTATTGAGATGATGTTATCTCATTTATTTTAACTAAACGTGTATATAATTCTGATATAACTATAATAGTAATATCATTCTGTCTTACCTTGTCTCGGTAAAGTAGAGAATGCTAAATGGTTGGCGTTCAAGGGAGCGCCCATTTGCGACATCGTGGACCATCGTGAATCACTCTGATAGAGCGAGCACAAGGGATCATTCATTGTACCAAAGGGAGACAATCCCGCTGTAGGCATGAGCGCTCCCGGCGTACGGAAAACGTTCGTTGTCTTTTTCCTTTTCTTCCATTTAGCTCGCCTGTTCTGGAACCAGACCTGAATTTAAAAGAAAACTTAGTTATTTAAAATAGTCAATATCATAGAAACTCACAGGAAAGCGTGTCATTTTCACGTCGTGTTTAGAACCCATGGTTTGATCTAGGTCATTACTTCTTGTACCACATATCTGCAAAAATGTGTGATTTTATCACCTGCAGTATTACAAAACCGACCTATCCATGTTCTACACTACTTGCAAATGGTCCTTCATTCCTTCGCTCCCCTTTTCACGTATGCTATATAACACATACAATTATGCGCATAATTATTACCATGTCATAATCAGCAAATAATGACACGTAAAAGAGACACAGAGTCTCTTATTTTCATTATGGTCCTTAACCCTTTAATATTCATTTAAGAAATAATTACACCATGAATATAAATAAGCTGATGTTTTATAATAACACATACATTCAACACAGGACTGTTTGTCTAGTGTAGAAATTGTTGAATCAGATCTAGATTATTTCATAAGCAAATAGAGCAGACCCTGATCAGACGGATCCTATAGGAGCCATCTGATCTGCGTCTACCCTTTTTGCACAAAGTGTCATTTTTATTCACCAGTTTCTCCCATGGCCAAGTGGTCTTGTGTTCACACGTAATTCTTCAAAAAAAACCAATCTAATTGATATTCATGATGATGATATTTCTTACATTACTATTCAGTTGATATATATATATACAGTAGTCTAATGCGACCACTGAATAAATATGGGTGTCTTTATAAGCAGATGGTTGCTTAATGCAGGGCAAAAGTAATGCAGAAAGCTCCTCTAGGAGCTTTCTGTATTACTTTTGTCCTGCATTAAGCTTTCACCTGCATCTAGCACCCATAATTATACCTCTTTTTGGGTTGTCGCATTAGCGGTTTTTTACTGTATAATGTGGTGTGGTACACTGCAGGCACCCGTTTCATGTATATATATATATATGTAAAGGATTTCCAACTAGGTGGACTAGTCCACAATATTTCATGATATATTTTGTTCGGTATGAAAGGGTGAAATTTGAAATAGGGTTTTGATATACAAATAGTACAGGTTCTAGAGGAGTTCTCGAATATGGGTCTACACTGTTTGCAAACATCAGTATATTTGTTTCCCTCATGCAAAGGGTTAACCTTTAGCCTGCTAAACAAATTATTTTTACAGAATGTTTCACCTACTACATTTTCAAAATTCAAGCTATAATTAATTTGTCTACCAAAAATGTAATCAAGGTGTCAAACCGTTTGGATCCTGATGCGATGCCGAGTTACTCGGCGTCTCATCTGGATCCAAACGGTTTGCATAGGTATTCACTCATCCGCCATAGAAGGCTAAAGGTTAATTGTTCCGGGGAAATATGAATTCTTGAAATTTGTACAAGAAGACAGCGGTACTCATTCGTCGCTGCAGTTGGTCTTAAATAATGTACACTGCGTATTATAAAACAAACATTCATAGTCTTATATTTTACTAGCGATATAGAAAATAAACCTTAAAACTTCACGGCATTACATCTGCACTTTCAGCCATACTGTGAAATCATACTTTCACATGCGAATTATTTTGATTATAGTAGTTCAGACAGATTTGTTTGCAGAGCCAGTCTCGATAAACTGGTCCCGACTTCATGAAACCTTCTGCTTGAGTCAGACCTCCTGGCCTCGAACTTATAAAACTTTTTGCTTGAGTCTGATATCATTCTCAAGCATCTCTCGAGCAAGCTCAAAATCTGACCAGTCAGATTCTTGAGAATGAGCTCAGACTCTTGACTCATAAGTTTTATAACCTTGGACTCAGGGCTTGCCATGTTTAACCCTAATTGACCAGCTACTTGATAATGGACTCAGTCTCTCACTCAGAGGTTTTATAACCTCGGACCCTAATTGGTCAGATACTTGAGAATGAGCTCAGGCTCAAACTCAGATAATTTCATCCTATACTATACAGTAAAACATCTCTATAACAGCCACTAAATTACATCAAGTGTTTTGTGTTAAGGCCAGGTGGCTGCTTAAAGCAAGGTGAAAGTAAAACAGAAAGCTCCTATAGGAGCGTTCTGTTTTACTTTCACCTTTCTTTAAGCAGCCACCTGCCCTAAGTACCAACTAATTAACACAAATTAGTGGTCGTTATAGAGAGGTTTTACTGTATATGAGGATCACCATCTATACCAACATTTAGAGTTTACAAACAATGTAGTGACTGGCCAGTCGCCGAGATAACAACGCGTCGTCTGATCAGGTTCTGCACTGTTTGTCACACCAGTCAGCAATCAGAATAAGCTCTGATATGTGCAAACTGTGTAGATTAGAAGCCCCGTTTTCAATTCGGTGAATGGTCTTATTTTATACTGTTTACACAATTTAAATATTAGTTCTCCCAGGCACAACATATCATTCTAAAAGTATACAAGTTGGAGAAATTTACAGACACAATGTAGTGGCACACATTTATATGGGAAAGGGTCACTTTTCAATTAAGTTGAACCTTTCTCTGTGTTGAATCAAAGGTGCCCGACGCATGCTTGGACTCATCCATGGAACCCCCCCCCCCCCCCCCAAAAAAAAAAAAAATAAAATAAAAAAATAAATAAAAAATAAATAAATAAAAAAATAATTGTGATCGAAGTATATGTTCAACTGGCCTAAAACTATCTATTTGAACCTTAAACCACTCCGAAAAACGAGAAAAACACGACCCGGAAAAAATTTCCTATCGGGTCTATATATGTATTGAAAGGTATCTAACTACGACATATCAGCTGCGGAAAATACAACAGTCATGTTTGTCAAAGTCTTACAGCAAAGCCAATTCAACACCAATTTCAATCAGTTTGGTCTTGATCCGTTCCAAATTCCATATGCTAAGCGGCACAATCAGTGCTTTCCTTAAATATTGCTCCGTCTTGTCGCTGCAAGACCGCGAATTTGAAAAAACGCTAGAGCGAAACGATGTGACTCCCGCCAGAATGCATAGAAGTATATAGGGGGATCTGTAGTCGTTAATCTTTTCAACAAAAACGCGAATTATGGTTAAACACTATCTAAAAAACATTCAACTGGCCGCAATTAAAACGGTGCTTACTATTTCCAGTCAGCTACGAGGCGCCGGTTTTCTTTCTCCAACTTTCCTTTTGAACGGATGCGACCATTTTGCTGTGACCCGGCTCATAACCTATTCGATATGCAAATTGACTACTTCTTCCGGGCCACAGCGATTTGGCCAACTCCGTTCAAAACGAAAGTAGGAGAAAGAAAACTGGCGTCTCATATCAGACTACAAATAGTCAGCACCGGTTTAACTGCGGTAAGTTGAATGTTTTTCGAATGTGTTTCAGCATAATTCGCGTTTTTGCTGAAAAGTTTAACGAATACAGACCCCCCTATATACTTCTATGCATCCAGGCGGGAGTCACATCGTTTCGCTCTAGCGTATTTTCAAATTCGCGGTCTTGCAGCGACAAGACGGGGCAATATTTAAGGAAAGCACTAGTTGTGCCGCTTAGCATATGGAATTTGGAACGGATCAAGACCAAACTGATTGAAATTGGTGTTGAATTGGCTTTGCTGTAAGACTTTGACAAACATGACTGTTGTATTTTCCGCAGCTGATCTGTCGTAGTTAGATACCTTTCAATACATATATAGACCCGATAGGAAATTTTTTCCGGGTCGTGTTTTTCTCGTTTTTCGGAGTGGTTTTAGATTCAAATAGATAGTTTTAGGCTAGTTTAACATACTTCGATCACAATTTTTTTTTTTTTTTTTTTTTTTTTGGGGGGGGGGGGGGGGGGGTTCCATGGTAGAGTCCAAGCATGCGTCGAGCACCTTTGTGTTGAATTACGACATCATGTCAGTTTTCTGTGTAGAATAATGACCCCGGGTGTCTTTATTTTATAAGGGTCATTTTCTCTTCATTATAACGGCTTCTTAAAGAATACTTGATTTAGGCCGCGCAGACGAATAGAATATTTGGTTTTTCGCCTTTCGTGACTAGCTGTAGCATAACCCCTCGTGGTTTAACCCTCTGATCTCAAATATTGGCAAAAATTGACAGCTAATTTCTTAGAGACGAAGTTAGGTCTCTAGAGGGATTTCCAGTTAGCAAACCTTCCGTGAGCGAACCGATTCCGACTCTGTTCTGAAATACCGAGTCGTTACAACTAAATGCCGTTGACGTGAATTGATTCGCTCGCTTAACAGGACTGGAACAAGTAGAACATGTTCTGAAAATTACAGATATAATTGCACTTTGATCCGTTCTGAAGACGCTAGATGGGAACCAAAACCAGTTTGGATCTTGATTAATGATTAGTGTTTATTAATCTATATATGTATTTGATCGGCAGCGCTTTTCTTTTTCACATTTTTATACCTTTCGTTGAAGAAATGAAGATGTCATTTAATTTCCGACAGACCAGATTATGACTGAAGGCCGTTGTGTTGTACATTGTCAGAGAACAACCTGATGCGTGCTTTTAACCTTTCACATACATCATGCATATTAATTACATTATTTTTTTATAATAGCACATGGTCATACACTGTTTTGGCTGTTGCAGGAACTGTAGAATCACATCTATATTATTCCTACAAGAGCCTCTGATCTGGGTTTACCATCTTTGCAAAGGCGTACAAAGGCGTACAAAAGCGTATAATGGCGTACAAAGAGGTACAATGGCGTATTTATGGAGTAACGGTTAACCATTTTAACCCTTTACTCCATGAATATTAATGAAAGAAATAACGATGTCATCAAACTTAATTAGATTAATTTTTATAATTGCACGTGAACACATGCATGGATATTTGACAATGGCAGAAACTGTAGAATCATATCTATATTAGTTCATAAGCAAACAGAGCAGACCCTGATCAGACGGCTCCTATAGGAGCCGTCTGATCTGGGTCTACTCTGTTTGCGAAGGCGTAAAAAGGCGTGTTTATGGAGTAAATGGTTAACACTAACAATTCCTGTCTGCAAATGATGTCGTCTGCTTCAATTCTAAAGGTACATTTCGAGGGCTTGGTGCAAAACTATTTTAACTCCTTCACAAATTGAAGGAGTTAGAATAGTTTTGCACCAAACCCTCGATTTGTCCTCAACGTCATTTGAAAAACAGTGTCAAAGTGTCAAACGTTTTGGTTTCTGGATACAATTGTTTACAGGGGTTATCACAAACTAGTCCATAGTGTAGACAGAGCTAACCGTTATTGTTTACAAACTAGTCTATAGTGTAGACAGAGCTAACCGTTATTGTTTACAAACTAGTCCATAGTGTTGACAGGGCTAAATTTTTCTGTTTACAAACTAGTTCATAGTGTAGACATGGCTAACCTTTACAGTTTACAAACTAGTCCATAGTGTAGACAGGACTAACATTTACTGTTTACAAACTAGTCCATAGTGTAGACAGGGCTCACCTTTACTGTTTACAAACTCGTCCATAGTGTACACAGAGCTAACCGTTACTGTTTACAAACTAGTGCATAGTGAAGACAAAGCTAACCTTTACTGTTTACAAACTAGTCAATAGTGTAGACAGGGCTACATGTAATCTTTACTGTTTGTAAAAAAGTCCATAGTGTAGACAGGGCTAACCTGTACTCCGCTTTGGAAAACACAATGCCTGCACAAATGTAGACCTGGCGCAATACTGACTACTTCCGATTCGATTAAAATTATGAGAAACCATTAACCCTTTATCCCATAACAAATACTACGTCTTTGCAAACAGAGTAGACCAGATCAGACGGCTCCGGTAGGAGGATCGGCTCTTTTGCATACTACGGTATCTGCCATGGCGAAATAATTATGCAAATCAGCTAATTAATCCATCTACCCACATCATTTTTAAGGAAAACCCGTCCAGATAATATTTTGGAAACTATTCATTTTTCATTGGGGGAGGGGTGGGGTTGTTGCATGTTTTGGGGCACAGCATACAAAGTATTTGCTTATATAAGCCATTGATATTGATGGGTTCAGCGACAGTGCAGACCCTGATCAAATGACTATGTTCTGTGTCTGCACAGTTTGTCTATGTCCCTTTTAAGAGACGCTGGGAACAAAATGGGTCAATATCCACGATGTCATCATTTCTTACGTGAATGTATTATATTGTATTGTATTCATGGAGTAAAGCGTTCCATAGTTTTCTCGAATTTGACTGTTGAGATATAAAGAACGTGAAGCTAATGACATTTGAGTACTGTTCATTCAGAGATCATGTTTAGATTTATTGATACTGATAGTGTAAGAACTCATCCGGCTGTTTATTGTTTATTTCTTATACAACAGTCTCGCATTAATAGACATCGCTAGTAACTTTTCATCTTCTGTGTACTTGTAGTCTGCAACAAAAAGTGGCGTATGCTTAGTTACTTAATTTTTTCCGAACTGCCCCCGACCAAAAATAAACACCAAATAACAACACCTCTCTCCTAAAGTATCAACAAAAGCCCAAACAAACCTCAACCTCAAACAAAAAGAAAACCCAAATAACCCCCACCTACCAAAAAAAAGAAAGAAAGAAAAAGAAACAACAGCAACAAAAACACTTGCAAACACATACAAAAATACCAACAACAAAAAGAACAAACCCAAAGCCAACCACTAAATAAAACAAGAACAAACAAAACAAACACAACTAAACTAAAACAACAATAACAAAAAACAAAACCAAAAACAAATTCATACAATACTCCGAGCTATTTAGCGAATATTTGCAATCACCACTCATCATACAGAAACGTGTAAACCATTTAACCATTTACACCATAAATACGCCTTTCTACACATTTACAGAGTAGACCCAGATCAGACGGCTCCTATAGGAGCCGTCTGATCAGGGTCTGCTCTGTTTGCTTATGAAATTATATAGATCTGACTATACAGTTACTGTCATGGCCAAACGTTCCTGTGTCAATGTGCTATTATAACAAATTAGTCTCATTAATATCCATGACGTTATTATTTCTTACATAAATAATCATGGAGGAAAGGGTTAAAACAAACAGCCAGGAAACCATAGTATTACGTTCTCTTTAACCTTGTACCTAACAGAGACCCATTTTGACGGCCTTGCAAACATATTACACCCAGATCAGACGGCTAAGATAAAAGCCGTCTAATCAGGGTCTGCTCTGTTTGCTTATAAGATAATATAGATCTAGTTATACAGATGTTGTTTTAACGTCCATTGTTTATAATGCCGTTATAAGGTTCAGCTTATTAACCCTTTCGGCGCTAAATTTCTAATTGTCTGCAATCCAAGTTTGTTAAATCATTCAGTAAAATAAGGATAGGAGATAAATAAATGCAAATTTCAAAGGAATAAAGCAGATATATGGAAATAGAGATTGAGACAAATAGTGAAGTCCCTGATCAGACGCCGCCTTGAAAAGGCGGCGTCTGATCTGGGACTGCACTATTTGTCGTGGTGCATTTATGCGACTGCGGCGGTGAAAGGGTTAATAATTTCTCTCATGAATATTCATGAGAGAAAAGCTTGATATATTCTGATGACATAACTAACGTTTTCTCTCAAAATACCACACCTAATTTGTATTTATCATATCCTTAAATTTTATTTCTTTATTGTTTATATGTTTTGATAGATAAAAGGAAATTGAATATTCATTCAAAATAAAACAACAAAGGAAAGCTTCCTCGAAATGGACATACCAGAGACTATTATATATACAATATGACATTTTAATGTTATCTGGTGGTAATATTAACTATTAACCCCCTTTCCCTTATGAATATTCATGTAGGAAATAATGACGTCATGAATATTAATAACATTATTTTTATGGCATATGAACACATGACATTTTTACTTAGGCAGAAACTGTAGAATCAGATCTATATTACACCATAAGCAAACAGAGCAGACCCTGGTCAGACGGTTCCTATAGGCGCCGTCTGATCTCGGTCTACTCTGTTTACATATGCGTCAAAATGCGCTTACATAAGGGAAAGGGTTAACATCACAGGGATGCCTTAACGCCTTTACAAACAGCGTAGACCCTGATCAGACGGCTCGATCAGGGTCTACTCTGTTTGCTTATGGAATTATACAGATCTTAATTTACAATCCTTAACACTACAATACAATATACCAATCCTGTCTTCATGAACTAATTTATAAAAATTCTGCTTATCTATTTTCACGAAATTATTATTTCTTACATGAATGTTCTTAAGGTGAAGGGTTAATACAATGTATACTAAACGTAATAGTCACACGAATCATGTTCAGCATTACGGGTACATGCTATCAATGTACAGTAAAACCTCTCTATAACGGTCACTAAAGTGTGTTAATCAGTTGGTATTTAGGGCAGGTGGCTGCTTAAAGCAAGGTGAAAGTAAAACAGAACGATCCTTTTGGAGCGTTCTGTTTTTCTTTCACCTTGCTTTAAGAAGCCACCTGCCTTTAACACAAAATACTTGATGTAATTTGGTGGCCGTTATAGAGAGGTTTTACTGTAGACCCTTCGATCCATGCCGCAAATGTTTTCTTAAGACATTAGTTTTCTTAAAGTGAGTTGTAAAGTGGTAGACTCTACAATATTTTCCCCAATAAAATCATAAAGCATAGTGATGGTTATGTCCAATTATTATTATTATTATGAAGACGAAGGTTTGAAATAGCGATTTCAAACAGTAAGTCCGTTCTTTGTAATTAATACTACAGGAACATGGGTTTCATATATCTCTTTGTTCTGGACAAATTCTTTTGAAGTATTCGTTATAAATATATACTTCTTAATTACAAAACTTATACCTTTGCTTTGTCTAGTTATTAAGTCTTAATCTATATATAGTAGAACCCCTCTGAACCGGAAATTAAATTTAGTATAAATATCAGTCTTGGAGACAGGTGGCTGCTTATTGCAAGGTGAAAGTCATGCAGAAAGCTCCTCTACAAGTATCTAAATTCTTCTCTACTAGAATTCCGGTTTAGAGGGTTTTTTACTGTAACGGACACAGAAAACTCTAACCACCAAATGAGGTCTTATTCCGGATATTAATGCATGTGGTAGCTTAATGCAGGACAAAATCATGCAGAAAACCCTTATAGAAGCTTTCTGTATTACTGCAAACAGACATTACTGACCCAGAACAGAGTGCTACTGAATAAGACCTCTAAGCAGGGCATACACTGTTTGCTGAACCCATCAATGTCAATGGCTTGTTCCAACAAACAATGTGTTTGCTGTTCCCCCTCCACATAAAAAATGGATGGGTTCAAAGGTAAGATATGGAAGGGTTTTCCTTAAATAATGTGGGAATAAATGGTTTTTTTCCTTAAATAATGTGGGAATAAATGGTTTTTTTCCTTAAATAATGTGGGAATAAATGGGGTAACTTAAAGACGGGTATGTTAATATATATCATATTAGCTCTAGAGATATTCTACCTTATTTATATCCAACCCTGTGTGCCTACACGGTCTAGTGTTGTCTTAATCAGAATAAAGCCACTGTATGCTAGATGAAAGTAACGGTCCAAAACACCACGTGCTCATATGACATTATATACCATTAACATTATTATTATTTAAAAAGTACAGTACAACCCCTCTAAACCAAAAATATAGTAGAGGAGAATTTAGATACTTTTAGTCAGGTGACTGCTTAATGCAGGAATCCTAGAGGAGCTTTCTGCATGACTTTCATCCTGCATTAAGCTGCCACCTGTCTCCAAGACCGATTTTAACGTCCGGTAATTAATTTTACATGAATATTTGTGAAGTAATGGGTTAACCCTTTCCCTGTTCTATATTTATTTCAAACCTCAATACCTACTGAATAGTCATGGGCAAATTAGTTATAATGAAATATGGAAGGTGGAACAGTGTAGCCATATTAGAAACTAAAGAAACATATATCAAATTCCATTAGCAAACAGAACAGATTCTGGGTCTACTCTGTTTGCAGATGCGTGAAAACACGTTTATATGAGGGAAAGGGTTAAACGACCTGACTACTATAGCATGGCATGTACTAACTATGTATATATTGATTCTTACAAATACTTTAGGTCCAGATGAGGTGCACAATTATAATGGTGATTTTTTAACCAAAACGAAAGAAAACTTGTCACTTAATTTCAATTAGACGACAACAGTTTCTGGACTACAATACATGCAAGCGACAGGGTCAGATTTGTTCCATGGTATTGAAACATGTCACAATATCGTTTCTTAATAAATACAATCAAGATCAGAAACAATATAGTACGTAGAATCATGATGTTTCCGTATTTGTTGATAGATGTTTACTGATGTGATCGGTTTAATCTTTAATCTGCTGCCAAACTGATGTACACTTAAGTTTTATCTTTAGTCTGCTGCCAAACTGATGTACACTTAGGTTTGACTTTACTACTTTTCCATTAACAATTTACTTGCTTTCTATTCGTTAACTCTTTGCACGCTAGCATGATGCGGCGTCTCATCAGGATCCAAACTGTTTGTCATCTTGACAATAGTTTTTCAAAACAATGAGGGGAATTGAAGCAGCCGACAATTGTTGCAAACGAAAAATTACTTAGCGTGCAAAGAGTTAAATCTTTTGATAAATTATTCAGTGAGTGACAGACAGTTTAGATCCTTATTCGTCGTCTCATTTGGCATTTTGCCTGCAAAAGCTAGTCGAGCTTAGCAGGGGGAAGGTTTAACCCTTATAGCGCTAAAGTTTCAAATGGACCATTCCAAAATTCAAACAGGCCAAGCTTATAGTGAACATTTGGGGATTTTTTTGACGAAAAGTGTAACATGGCAAAAAGTGATGACCCTGACGAGATGGCGCCTCTCATCTGGGTATACACTGTTTGCAAAGGACATTAGTGACTCGTGCCCCGCACTGTAAGGGTTAAATGACAGAAAATATTGAATTCCAGGGCTACAAACTCAAATAAGGCGTATACATGATGACACTGTAAACAACAGAAGTATGCCACTATTACTGATGGGACAAAAGTTAAAACGACAACAAACAATTTAATGGCAGTTTATTTAATCACGTGCTCAAATGCGGGAGCCCACGGGGAGGCCGTTTGTTTATGTTGTAGTCCCAAAATGGTCGTTTCGTCGAGGCAGGGACACTGAGCGCCAATTCATAAATATTGGATTAGGAGATTTAACAAAGAGAAAACTCCCGGATAAGCGGTTACTGAAGAGGCAAACCTTCAGTTTGCTGACACATGCTAGGAAAAAAACCCAAAATGACATAACCTGTTCACCGCCTAATAGTTTCGTCTGTTAGGACCATCTTCTGTTTCAGATTTCAAAGTGGAGTTGTTTTTAAATTATTTTCATAAATGCACGAAATAAGTGTCAACCAGTTTGGATCCTGATGAGACGCCGAGTTACTCGGCGTCTCATCTGGATCCAAACTGTTTGCAAATGATATCAAGGATTTGCCCATGGCAGTGACCGAACTAAATTGACCAATATTTACAAACAATTTGTTCATCAAACAGAGTTTGCGAATAGGACACCGTGTACAGTTGATACCATAATAATGTCCTGCAAGGATATTAACCGAATCAAGTCTTTATTACATATAAGAAATGCAGCAAAATCTCTCTAATACAAACAATTAACAAAGTCTAAGTCTGGAATGGAATACATATACAGTTGAACTTCGATATCTCGAACTTGGATAACTCGAACTACGGGATTACTCGAACAAAAATTTCAGTCCTTCCAAAACTTATAATACAGAATTGCTCTAAAATATATCGCTACAGATAAAATTATCTAGAAACGCATGTGACAGCTTAATACAGTTCTAAAGTAATGCTGAAAGCTCCTACAGGAGCTTTCAGCATTACTTTAGACCTGTATTAAGCTGTGGCATTGAGCAATTGTTCAGATTAGAATTCGTATAACTCGAACTCCTGTTATATCAAACTAATTTGTACGGTCCCTTGAAGTTCGAGTTACCGAAGTTCAATTGTAGTTGCTTAATGAAGGCCAACAGTTCTGCAGAAACACCCTATCGGACCTTTCTGCATTATATATGCCCTCCATCTGTTAAATATTCATGTAAGAAATAATGAATATTTATTAGTCGACTTTTCACAATGACACATGTTTATATGATGGTTTTGATAGAAACCGAATAGTCAGATCTATTATAATTTCATAAGCAAACACAGCAGACCCTGATCAGACGGCTCCTATAGGAGCTGTCTGATCTGGGTATACTCTGTTTGCAATAGCATGTAAAGGCGTTTATATAAGTGGATGTTTACTAGATAAAGGGAAAGTTTTGGAATTGTGTAGTGCTGAAAACCATTGTGATTTGCTCCAATGGAGCAAATGCTCTATTTATCACAATGGTTTCAAAAAGCGACTTGTACAGAGACGTCAAAAGGCGTCAATATGAGGGAATGGGTTAAGCGATGTTCTTATTCATTTGCTACTATTAGTATCATAGCCGCTATA
This sequence comes from Azorinus chamasolen, assembly GCA_963576725.1. Lineage (NCBI taxonomy): Eukaryota > Metazoa > Mollusca > Bivalvia > Cardiida > Solecurtidae > Azorinus > Azorinus chamasolen. The sequence goes on along the minus strand of OY755239.1, from coordinate 91,266,188 downwards.
AGAAAAAAATAGTACCTACCTCTATCACCGGGACATTCAATTTATTTCATTCTATCCATACATGACGTTATTAACCAAGATATTACATTTAATACAACATGAAAATGTGCCAGCCTCCGCTAAGATTCGAACTTTACATTCTCCTCAATGAGAGGGGCGCTATACCACAGAGTTATTGATATGATAAGTTGGCTACAGTAATACTTTTCCTGTTGAATATTCATGTAATAATTAATGACTTCGCGAACATTTATTACCTGAAGTTTCAAAACGACATACGTACACAGAATTTGTTTGGACTGGGTCCATGTTTATAAAACTTTTAGTTGAGTCTGGGTACGTTCTCAAGCTTTTGATTGGTCAGATTTGAGCCTCTGGCTCAAATCTGACCAATCAAAAGCTTGAGAACTCAAATCTGACCAATCAAAAGCTTGAGAACGAAACTCAGACTCAACTAAAAGCTTTATAAGCATGGACCCTGATACTCGTAGAGCCTGTTGAGTCAGATCTATAATGATTTCATTTTCATAAGCAAACAGAGCAAACCCTGATCATATGGCATTTGATTAATTTATACTGATAGTAATATCTAATAGTGTCATTAATACGTACGCTGGACCTATTATATGTAACTATTTACCTATGAATATTCATGTAAGAAATAATGATACCATGAATATTATATTAAGTAGCTGAATGTTTTATAATTGTACATGAACAAAGTAAATGTTTGTCTAGAATCAGACCTATATTATTCTGTAAGCAAACTCAGCAGATTATTGATGTTTTCTGCGTAATTTCTTAATGCATTGAGCTAGCATCAATTTAACTCATTCCCTCATATTGACGACTTTTGACGACTCTGTAAAAGTCACTTTGTGAAACCATTGTGATAAATAGAGCATTTGCTCCTATAGGAACTAATGCTCTATTTATCACAATGGTTTCAAACTACAAAATTCTAAAATTTTCCTTTTCTCTAGTTAATGCTCCTTTTTGGTAGATTTATTCAAAGAGATTGTATCTAAAAATAGCCTATGAGGTAATGGGTTAAATGAGAAATTAGACCTCTGTATGTGGTCCTTTTATAGAGGTTTTACTGTATTCTCTTAAATACTCTTAATTAATTTCCAAACTAAGATGTAAAAAGGACGCATTCAATTAAGAATCGGATCTCGGGTTTACAACTTCCTTGCCCACACTAAAATTACACATATAACATACAGTAAAACTAAAATTACACATATAACATACAGTAAAACCTCTCTATAACGACCACTAAATTATGTTAATTAGTTGGTATTTAGGGCATGTGGCTGCTTTAAGCAAGGTGAAAGTAAAACGGAACGCTTCTATAGGAGCGTTCTGATTTACTTTCACCTTGCTTTAAGCATCCACCTGTCTTTAACACAAAATACTTGATGTAATTTAATGGCCGTTATAGAGAGTTTTTACTGTATTTGCACCCATTAAAACAGAGCCAGACACGTGGATTTGTAACGCGAGAAGGGACCAGCTTTAGACACCAAATGCATGATATATTCTCAAAAGAAAAATACTTTCGGTTCCATGTTTCTATATATCTGCACACTTAATTTTGTACTTGGTTACATATAATTATCACTTTAAAAGGTAATTGGGCGAATCTGTCGTTTATACATCATCAAATAATTAACCACAAAGTCGCGGAAAACTGTGCATATTTGCAAATAGAAAACAAAAAATGCCTAGTGGTTCAATGTTCCTCAGAATTCGCTTAGAAGAGAAACATGTATGTACATTTACATATAAATTAAACAAGACGCCGTGTTAATTGCTAGCCAATTTCTAGAATAGTTTTGTGTCTCGATTTTTGCCTGCGTCAAGAATCTTGGTTCGGTCTTCTACACGTTTAGAATTGAAACCCGGGATGCTTTTTTTTTTAAAAAAACAAAACAACACCAGCAAAGTGTCTTAGCAGGCTTTCCCTATGGAGCTATTCATACGCCCCAAATCGTCGCTATAAAAGAAATGAACTGTGATATGGGTGACACGCTATTTAACTCTTTGCACACTGAATAATTGTTGTCTCCCAAATAAAATATCTACTGCCATTAGCTTCACGGTAAACTTTTTTTCTTCAATTTCTTTCCAAAATTACTGTCATTGTGTCAAGCAGTTTGGATTCTAATGGGACACAGAGAATTTCGACGTCACATGCGGATCCAAAGTTCCTGCATCGGTTATGACGAATTTACTGCTAGCGTGCAAGGAGTTAAATGCACTTTCAATTCTTCAAATTAACCCTACTGTCAATAATGTGGAAAATTAGCCCTATTATCCTGAAATTAATTATCCGCCGACCACTTATCCGTATCCATAGTGGCACGCGCACAGGACCCGTGAGACACGCTCTCGGCCCGTATCGTACGAAATCCGAGACTTGAAGAGGAAACACGCAACGCCGCTCCCCGCGTATACAAATAATGTAGCCAAGCACAATGAAAATGCGAGCGATGAATCCCAAGGTATTCCAAATAATGGGAAAACAGTGGGAAAAGTTAATAATTTCATTATAAAGGCATCAAAACTAAATCGACCCTGTTTCTGTGTTGTACAGTAATAATCTGTATGTTAATTAATGGAGTCTCGCGAGACCGAAATTGCCACACCTCCGCCGAACTAGACCGAACCCGTCTGGAGCCGAAGTCACATAAAGATAGATTTCTTCTTGTATCAGTATTTTATTGAAAACTTTGGAGTTATACGTTTGGACCCCTGAATTATCTTGGTCGATGAATTTTGCGAAAGCGCTCTTGCGAAAGTCAAATAGCTTTGGCTTCTTTAAAACGGATCGCATTATTAAAAGTGACACTAGTTCTCTGTAAAACTCAATTAGAAAGTGGCTTCTCTGAAATTAAACATTTCCTTATACGATTATATCCGACATTTTCGGCATAATCAAAAGTTGATGGCGAATTTTGTTTATCTTTAGTCGCAGATCAGACGGAAGATATATTTCTAATTCTGTATGTATATCAGGTTTGTCCATGAAATAATTGCGTACGTAACAAATAGTTGGATAGATAAGAAAAACGGCATGGAGAGCATCAGAAAGACACACATATTAGTACGAGGAGACAACACATATCATATACATATTATATATTACACAGTTAAACCCTCTAAACCGGACGTTAAATGCAGTATTAATGTCCGTCCATAGTACAAGCAAAGACCTATGATATGTTATCATAGGTCTTTGGTACAAGTTACTGTTAACCATTACCTCATATAGGCTATTTTTAGATACAACCTCTTTGAATAAATCTACCGAAAAGGAGCATTAACTAGAGGAAATGAAACTTTAGAATTGTGTAGTTTAAAACCATTGTGATAAATAGAGCATTTGCTCCTATAGGAGCAAATGCTCTATTTATCCCAATGGTTTCACAAAGTGACTTTTACAGAGTCGTCAAAAGTCGTCAATATCAGGGAATGGGTTAATTGCAGGATGAAAGTCACGAAGAAAGCTCCCAAAGGAGCTCCCAAAGGAGCTTTCTACGTGACTTTCATCCTGCATAAGCAGCAACCTGCCTAAATTCACTAAGATTAATCTCCAAAACATTTTGGTTTAGAGGACTGTTACTGCATACGTCACCCCTTAATTTTTTGCGTTTTTTCTTTATTTAAAGAATTTTAAAAATTTACCGACATAACACTATTTATCAATGGCAAAAATGTTTCTTTCAGTAGTGCTATTTAACTCTTTATCTGATGTACAGTAAAACATCTCTATAACGGCCAATTGTGTTCATTAAAATTATTTGGTATTTAGGGCAGGTGACCACTTATAGCAATGTTAAAGTAAAACAGAACGCTCCTATAGGAGCGTTCTGTTTTACTTTCACCTTGCTTTAAGCAGCCACCTGCCTTTAACTCAAAATAATTGATGTAATTTAGTGGCCGTTATAGAGAGGTTTAACTGTATATTTAGTTAGAAATAATGACTGTATGAATATAAATTAGTTACATTTTAATATTATCATTATGAACAAGTGATTTTTTGTCATGACATAAACTGTATTAGTTCATAAATAAAATACAGTAAAACCCCGCTAATGCGACCACCTAAAAGAGGTATAATTCTGGTTGCTAGATGCAGGTGGTGGCTTAATGCAGGACAAAGGTAATGCAGAAAGCTCCTAGAGGAGCTTTCTACATTACTTTTGCCTGCATTAAGCAACCACCTGCTTATAAAGACAGCCATGTTTATTCATTAAGTGGTCGCATTAGAGGGGTCCTACTGTAGAGCAGAACACTGACCAAACTCCTACCTTAACAGCCTGACCTGGGTCTACTATGTAGGCAAAGGTTGAAAATGCGTTTGTATCTGGTAAATTGTAGCGCAAAGCAATGGTGCTCGAACCGTTCACCACTTGATAACCTGACATTATTTGTAACGCTTGGTGTAAAGTGATATAAATTCCACTGAACTAGGCATTTGTTCTTGTATACAAACCAGACCACAGGTGTTTGTTGTGTGCTACCCCGCTAAAACAAAATCTCAAAAATGTCAAAACATTGTTAACATACCATAACACAACATTTCAAAGTGAACTAACAATTCTGATTTTTTTTCTTCACATCAATGTAATATAATAACATTATATGAAGTGTGAAGAAAAAAAATCATATTTTTAGTTCACTTTGGGCGGGTATATGGGGTAGAACACGACAAACACCTGTGAACCAGACACGTAGGACATGGTAGGACATATAATCTAAAGAAACACTACCGTTTTATTCTGTAATTTGTATAAATAACGGTATATAAAGTAGAATCGCTGTCTAGCAACCTAATAATGAACAGCCACATATACATGTACATGTATATAGAGGCAGGTGGCTGCTGGACGCATGGTGACAGCACTGTAGATAATTCATCGTTCGGTAGTATTTACGTCTTGCACTGAGTAACCATCTGAATGCTACATTTTCCTTTCTTGTAGTTCTTGCTGTTGATCGGCAGAATAATGTACGTGCGATATTGCACTAGTACTAGTTTGACATTCCTGTACGTATGGACCTATGACCTTTGTATGGAATAAATCAATCCTTATGCTTATGCAACTTCTTTTTCAGGATCGCCGCAGTTAAATACCACCCAGACCGAAACCAGATGCAAATTTTTAACCATTTCCCTCATATTGACGACTTTTGACGACTCTGTAAATGTCACTTTGTGAAACCATTGTGATGAATTGCGCATTTGCTCCTATAGGAGCAAATGCTCTATTTATAACAATTGTTTCAATCTACAAAATTCTAAAAGTTTCCTTTTCTCTAGTTAATGCCTCTTTTCGGTAGAATTATTCAAAAAGATTGGATCTAAAAAGAGCAAATGGGGTAATAGGTTAATCACCCGTTTCACATGTCTGGTCTGAATCTACACTGTTTGCAATTAGCCGAGTACCGTTTATTGTATAGCACAACTCTAGAGATATGTTCTGGTATACAACATCAGACAGAGCTACAGATAACGGTGCGTACTCAAGTACTAAAATAGACAGAGCTAAAGATAATGGTGCGTACTCAAATACTAGAATCGTCATTTCTCCACCAAAACCTATGTTGTTACCACTCTTTAGAATCGTCTCTTCGAGACGATTCTAAAGAGTGGTCACAGCATAGGGTTTGGGGGAGAAATAAAGAAGTTATTTTTTTTAAATGTTCCAGACGCCATTGTTGAGCTTTCAACTTATTTTTTCTAAATTATATCCTTATCCCACTATTCGCGAACTGACTCGCAGTTTATAAACTGACTGGTTCCAGATGAAACATCGAGTAACCTGGTATCTCCTCATCGTCCGAGTTGTTTGAGACCCAGTCTGATATCATTCTCACGTATCTGACTGGTCAGATTCTGAGCAAGTTCAGAATCTGACCAATCAGATATTTGAGAATGATCTCAGATCCGAGCAAAAAGTAAGTCAACAGTATCCGTTCACAGCGCAGTAGTAAGAGTTAGCCCTTTCTGTGTTCTATGTTTATTTCAAATTCCCATACCTATTGAATATTCATGAACAAAGCAGTTACAATGTATAATGAAATATGGAAGCTGGAACAATCTAGCCATTTTAGAAAGTAAGGAAACAGATCTTTCAAATTTCATCAGCAAACAGAGCAGACCCTGATCAGACGGCTCCTCTAGGAGCCGTCTGATCTGGGTCTACTCTGTTTTTCAAATGCGTGAAAACACGTTTATATGAGGAAAAGGGTTAAGAAAATAACACCGGTTATCGTGTCATATGAAGGTACCAGAGAATAGTCCAATCTTATGAGTCTCTCTATTATAACTGATATCAAATGGCAAACAATGAAGACCAAGACAATCCTCTGTTCAGATACGCGATGATTGACCGGTGACTGGTGACTGACCCGTGGGTAAACTGTTTTGAAAATATTGCTGAGGCTGGTGATTTTCAAAAAGTATATGCGCGGTGCTTGACCCGATATTTCCAAAAAACTGTTGAATTTCATATAGTACATGTATATAGGATTGACCCGATATGTCGTATACTGTTGAATTCCATATGTGTACATGTATATAGGGTGCTTGAACCGCGTTTAAATTGTTATGAAATTTTGCAGATACTAGTGAGTTTCAAACATAATATATTCTAAAAGTTACTCTGTGGTTTAACCCTTTCATTCATATAAACGCATTTTCACGCCTAGTAGATCCAGATCAGTCGGCCCCTATGGCACCCGTCTGATCAGGGTATACTCTGTTTGCTTATTGTATATTATAGTTATAATATGTACCTAATTCTACGGTTTCTGCCTGAGCTACAATGTCCTGTGTTCATATACATGTACAGTAAAACCTCTCTATAACGGACACTAAATTACATCAATTATTTTGTGTTAACGGCAGGTGGCTGCTTAAAGCAAGGTGAAAGTAAACAGAACGCTCCTATAGGAGCGTTCTGTTTTACTTTCACCTTGCTTTAAGCAACCACCTGCCCTAAATACCAACTAATTAACACAATTTAGTGGCCGTTATATAGAGAGGTTTTACTGTACTTTTATAAAACATAATCTAAGAAATAATGATAGTGCCAACATTTCTTACATTAATATTTAACACATTCCCTGATAAATATTCATTTAGAAAATAATGACGTCATGAATATTAATAAGATTATTTTTTATAATGGCATATGAACACATGGCATTTTGGCTCAGGCAGAAGCTGTAGAATCAGATCTATATTACACCATAAGCAAACAGAGCAGACCCTGATCAGACGGCACCTATAGGAGCCGTCTGATCTGGGTCTACTCTGTTTGCACATGCGTCAAGATGCGCTTACATAAGTGAAAAAATTAACAAAGAATGGGTTAACCCATTCACCGCCACATCATTCACGTTGAACTCGTCGTCATCTAAAGGATGGAGCCAGTCCATTTTCAATCCTGCAAGACAATCCCAACACCACTATAAACAACACAAAAATACCAGTAGAATTTTTCAACCAATTCAGTTTTAACCATTTTTTACTCCTATATCCGCAGTACAGAAATAATGTCTGCTCAAATTCCGACCTGTTCAATTTTGACTACACCCGAATCGAATAACCCATTCCCTCATATAAACGTGTTTTCACACATTTACAAACAGAATAGACCCAGCTCAGACGGCTCCTATAGGAGCCGTCTGATCAGGGTATTCTCTGTTTGGTAATGGAATTTGAAAGATATGTTTCTTTATTTTCTAAAATGGCTACAATGTCCCACCTTCCATATTTCGTTATAATTATTTCGTCTATGAATATTCAAAAGGTACATATATTGGAATTTGGAATAAATATAAAACAAGGAAAGGGTTAAGTGTAAAATGATTTAGGTCCGATGAGACGCCGACCTACTCGTCAGATGGAGTTGTCTCATCTGGGTCTGTTCTGTTTGGCTATGTGATCGCTGGAGGAAATGAATTCAATTAATCGCTTAATACTAATGCAACATTTGCGATACTTGTTAGTTTTAACCCATCTATGCACAATGCATCCCTAAAATGGACATAGACACAAAGTTATGACCCAGATTGGAGGGTCCCTCAATATGACGTTTTAGTCTGAACTTTTCCGCATGACAACTTATTTTCTACAAGCCACATCAGCAACACACAGCCCTCAAAATGAAAATATTCAATCCAAATACATAATTGAGCGAGTTTGCTAAGCACTGTTTCACAGACCACTGACATAGGTGTTTCAATTGTAAAGGACAGCAGCTCATGAATATTCATAGTGAACGTTTTCAACGATTGAGAAACTAACTACAGTAAAACCTCTCTATAACGGCCACTAAATTACATCAAGTAGGTGGCTGCTTAAAGCAAGGTGAAAGTAAAACAGAACGGTCCTATAGGAGCGTTCTGTTTTACTTTCACCTTGCTTTAAGCAGCCGCCTGCCCTAAATACCGACTAATTAACACAATTTAGTGGTCGTTATAGGGAGGTTTTACTGTAAAGCATGTGATAGGCATAAAATTCACCTTCAGTCACTGTTAACCTATGAATGCTGAATTTTCAAAGTGGAATGGTCCGTCATAGTTTAGCAAGATGGTCCATTCAGTATGAAAGGGTATTCTTTGCAAGGTGATTGTCAATGACAAACAGTGCAGATCCTGATCAGAATGCTCTTCTAGGAATCCTCTGATCTGGGTCTGCACTGTTACAAATACTAGTGCACTCGTTTCCCGCATTCAAATGATCAATGATTCCATTATTGTCGGCAAGATGAAAAGGAATTTTGTGACAAAAGTACACAGAGAGGCTTGGTGTGAACTTCCTAACGTAACTTCTTTATTTACACAGGTACAGAAGAGAAAGCGCCAGTTTCAATGCCTCGTCTGGCTTATTATGGAATTTCGTTTGACCATTAAAACGCTGACCAACAGTAAATAAACAACAGTTCTCTACAATTATATAAGCTAGTTCCGCCTTAACTCTGGATCAATTTCATATATCAATATACAGTAAAACCCCGCTAATGCGACCACCAAAAACGGGCATAATTCTGGGTGGCAGAGGCAGGTGGTAGCTTAATGCAGGACGAAAATTATGCAGAAAGCTCCTATAGGAGCTTTCTGCATAACTTTCGTCCTGCATTAAGCAACCACCTGCATGCTTTAGACTACATCAGTGGTTGTTTACTAAGTGGTCGCATTAGCGGGGTTTCACTGTATGTAGTCCAGTCAACTGAAAACTGCACATGTGTATAAAACACACACATTACACCCACCTCATCTCCCCGGCACTTATATATTGAACGATTTTATATGAACAATGGAGTTATTTCTTATTGATTTGTTCCAATTCCAATACCCACTGAATATTCATGGATAAATTAGTTATAATGAAATGTGGAAGGTGGAACATTGTAGCCATTTTAGAAACTAATAAATAAAGAACTAGATCTATCAAATATATATAGGAACCATCTGATCTGGGTCTACTCTGTTTTCAGATATGTGAAAAGGCATTTATATGAAGGGAATGGTTAACACAGAGGCATTTAACGACAAATGTAAATATTTATATGCTGTATAGTGCATACTGTTTATGCAGAAAAAAGTAAACAAGATGGGTAGGGATAATACTAGCGCATGGTGTGGTATAAAAACACATTAACTACATCTAACACAAATTTAATTGAACGAAACATCCTGAAGATTGTGAATTCGTAAATTTATGATACAGAATATAAATTTTAATTAAAGGTTTTCCCTGATTTATGAATATACATATACGGTAAACTGTATCTAAAGCGGACGGGTTCAAACTATAGTATCTAAACGGGTCTTTAACCAATTACCTCATATGCTATTTTTAGACCCACCCGCTTTGAATAAATCTACCGAAAATGAGCATATACTATAAAGAAAATGACAATTTTAGAGTTGTGCAGTTTAGAAACCATTGTGATAAATAGAGCAAATGCTCTATTTATCACAATGGTTTGACGGTGATTTTTACAGAGTCGTCAAAAGTCGTCAATATGAGGGAATTGGTTACGAGAGGTGGCAGCGTTCATGCTACCGAAAGCAGACACCTGCCTGAAATACCTTAGCCTTTTTTAAATTAAAACGTCTGTTTAGAGGACGTTAACCATAGCAGTTGTGCATGATTCTAGATTTTTAGATTATTGGATTTATTGAGTGGAGTATGAAGACCAATTAACCCTATAATTCATGATTATTCATGTAATATATAATGACGCTGTGAATATTTAACCATTTCCCTTATATAAGCGCATTTTGACGCATCTGCAAACAGTGTAGACCCAGATCAGACGGTTCCTATAGGAGCCGTCTGATAAAGGTTTGCTCTGTTTGCAGATGGTGTAATATAGATCTGATTCTACAGCTTCCGCCTGAGCCAAAATGTCCTGTGTTCATATGCCATTATAAGAAATAATCTTATTAATATTCATGACGTCATTATTTCCTACATGAATATTCATAAGGGAAAAGGTTAATAGACGAGTTTTATAGTGGCGTGTATAAACAAGATATATTGGCCTTGGAAGAATCAAATCTATAAAAGACAATGTGTTGGCTTAGACAAAAACTGTAAGATCAGATCTATATAATATTATGTTCATAAGCAAACAGAACAGACCCTCGATCCTCAGACGGTTCTTACAGGAGCCGTCTGATCTGGGGTTAGTCTGCAAAGGCATCAGCGTATCTAATTAGTAAAGGATTAAAAACCCAGTTCCGAACAGAAATAATAGACACCACCTTCCATATGACCAAGCTAAAAAAGATAACTCTTTGTTTCTAAGTAGCAATACTATTTCGTGTCATAAACGTCACGGAGCGACGTCACCAATGAAATTCTTGAAGATATAGTCCGCTCATATTTTCGCACAAATTGCGATTTCAAGTAGCGAAATTGCTCTTCAGAAGCGGAATCTATGTTAAGAGCTAAAGATCATGATAAGGAGAGTTCTTTCTATAGAAAAATGAGAACTTGCGATTGCTACGGGAATCATCAGAAACGCGTCCGTCATCAACAGAATCCAACGTAAAAATCGGTTAACTAATTTCGATGTACATGTATATAGGTAGACTAAATTACATAATAGACGTTCTGTTGCACTTGTTTGTTTCACTTTGACTGATCTGTACCACCCATTGTCTTGAATTATTATCTAATATTCAAAGTGATGTTCGGAAATCGATTCGGAGTTAATTGTAACTTGGCCTAACGTTATTGTCTTCCGTAAAAATCTGCAAGGTTTTCCGTCTTTTAACCATTTCCCTTATTCTATGTGTATTTGAAATTCCAACATCTCCTGAATATTCATGAACAAAACAGTTATAATGAAATATGGAAGGTGGAACATCTTAAACATTTTAGAAATTAAAGAAACAGATCTATTTAATGCCAATAGCAAACAGAGCAGACCCTGACCAGACGGCTCCTCTAGGAGCCGTCTGATCTGGGTCTTCTCTGTTTGCAGATGAGTCAAAAGGCGTTTATAAATAAATATGAAGGAAATGGTTAAAAAGTCGGCGAATTTCGTTAGTATTTTGTTGAATACATATACGAATGGAAAATGGGCTGCAAGCATTATTTTAATTAAGTGATTTCATGTAGAACTTAAAGTGTTGATTACGGTATACAAAAGAGAACCATAATATTGAATGTTGATGAAACACACTAACGAGACACACGTATACAGTGTACACTTAACCCATTTGCTCCCAGTAGATTCTTCCATGCCAAAAAATTGGATTAGTCTATATTTTATCTAAGGGATGTCTGGTCTAAATTTTCATTTTTGTTTTATATTGAATTTCCTATCAGCAAACAGTGCAGACTCTGGTCAGACGCCGCATTATGCGGCGACTGATCAGAGTCTAAACTGTTTGCATACGTCCCATATATGGGATCGTGGTAGCAAATGGGTTAAGAAACATGTGTTTAAGTAATTCAAACAAGCACATTACAATGAACATACAAATTTACTTTCATTAACCCATTACTCCGTGAATATTGATGTAAGAAATGATGATATCATGAATTAACTGAAATTTTATAATAGCATATGAATATACATGATTTTTGACCACTGCAAACATTTATATGCCGGAGTTGAGTCTGTTGAGCTGATGCGTCATAGTACGCCTGTATCAGATGAAGCATTAGCATGCCACCTATCCTGAAGACTATACATGTATAATTTTATGTACTGTGCATATGGAGTGGGTTGAGGGCATTTTCCGCGCTGACAGTATGTAAACATTTGCATAAATATATTCCGTTTAGTACCGTTGTCAATGACGCAAGCCCTCCCACGTTGGAAGTAATATTCCAGCTGTACATTCATTGGTCTAAAGTATTGTAAAAAATAGCAGCTGAGGCCATTTGAGTAACCTGTAACCTTCCTACACTAAGTTTCGTCTGGAAAACGCTTATCCCTTTACTTCATAAATACGCCATTGTACGCATTTGCAAACAGAGCAGACCCAGATCAGACGGCTCCTATAGGAGCCGTCTGATCAGGGTCTGCTCTGTTTGCCTATGATATTATTTGGATCTGATTCTACAGTTTCTTCCATGACCAAAACGTCCTGTGTCAATCTAATTAATATTCATGACGTCATTATTTCTTACATGAATATTCATGGAGGAAATGGTTATCATGCAAGTTACACCGTCCAGGCGACGCTCAAAGAATAAACACGAGTGTCTTTAAAAACAAGTGGTTGCTTAATCAGGGTGAAATTAATATAGAAAGCTCTTATATGAGTTTTCTTAATTCCTAAAGTATTGCATTAGATTAAGAGACCAACTGCCTCAACGACCCGAAATTTGACCTCTTTTTTGGTGGTCGCATAAGGGGGGTGGTGGTGTATTTTCCATTCCTTTCAAAAAGATAGCTCCAAAATGTGCAATAAAATAGCTTCATCTGGAAATTACAACTGTCTGCAAAGGTCATACAGTAGAACCTGTCCTAAGCGGTCATTTATTTATTGAACATAGGAGTCTTAACCCTTTCACCGCCGATGTCGCATTAATGCACCACGACAAATAGTGCAGTCCCAGATCAGACGCCGCCTTTTCAAGGCGGCGCCTGATCAGGGACTTCACTATTTGTCTCAAACTCTTCTTCTATATCTGCGCTTTATTCCTTTGAAATTTGCATTTATTTATCTCATTTCCTTATTTTACCAAATGATTTAACAAAAATTGCGTTGCAGACGACAATTAGAAATTTGGCGCCGAAAGTGATTGCTTAATACAAGGCAAAATTAATGCAAAAAGTTCCTATAGGAAGTTTTTTTGCATTACGTTTGACTCGCATTAATCTATCACCTGTCTTACAGACCCGTAATTATACCTCTTTTTGAAGGCTGTTCAAGACAGGTTCTATTGTAATTCAATCAACAATAGTGTGGAAATAGCTAAAAGGTACCCGGCTTATCGCGAGCTGACTTGTAAACAGCACAGTGTTGGTGACTAGTCGTCTTGACGGAATGCAAACTGTTTGTAACTCGGCGAAATTACAAACACAAAGTAGATTCTAAGTCAAATAAGAAATAAGTGAACAGAAGCAGATGGGTATTTAAGCAGACTGCATTTTTCGGCTCAGGGGAAATGCAGAGGATATTTACTGTTATCGATAAAAAGACGCTGTGGCAGGTGTCCCTTCAGCATCTGTTGACAGCCAAGACAGTTTTTGCTGTCACGCTAAAAAAACTGTCAAAACAATCAATACTTAACAATCATCTGCTGAATATTTATGTAAGAAAGAACGACGTCATGAATATGTATTAGATGACGTGTTTTTAACACAGGATGTTTTGATCTTGGCAGAAAATGTAGCATCAGTGCAATATTATTTTATAAGCAAACGGAGCAGCATGGTCTACTCTATTTTTTAAAGGCATCTCTACGAAGTAAAGAATTAACTCTTTCTCAATTTAACTCTTTACTCTATAAATACGTTTTTCTACGTTTTTGCAAAAAGAGTAGACCCAGATCAGACGGCTCCTGTAGGAGCCGTCTGATCAGGGTCTGCTCTGTTTGTTTAGGAAATAATAAAGATGTGTTCTGTCATGGTAATAAATTCATGTGCTGTTATAAAAATTAATCAACACTATATTAATGACGTCATAATTTCTTACATGAACATTCATGGAGCATAAGGTTAAGCGAATCCGCGATAACTTGAGTAAGTAAGGCAGCTCTTATCTGGTTCCTAAAATATGAGCCATGACCCTGTATTGCGAATCAAAAGGAAACAGCATATTCATGTACAGAGGAATATATTCATATACCTCGCCATAGCAACCATTTGAAACAGAGGAAACTCGCCATAGAAGCCATTTGATATAGAGGTACATCGCCATTTTCATGACGTCATTATTTCTTACAGGAATGTTCACAGACACAGCAATACATGTACTCAAACCAAACAGCTCTTATCTGGCTCCCGGATTTAACCCCCCCCCCCCCCCCACGTATAAACGTGTTTTCACGCATTTGCAAACAGAGTAGACCCTGATCAGACGGCTCCTAGAGGAGCCGTCTGATCAGGGTCTACTCCGTTTGCTAATAGACTTTGATAGATTTGTTTCTTTAGTTTCTAAAATGGCTACAATGCTTCACCGTCGATGTTTCATTAAAACTATTTGTCCATGAACATTCAGGTATTGAAATTTGAAATAAACATAGGACAGGGAAAGGGTTAAAAGGTTGTTGTAGAAATGTTTTATTGTATAGCGGGCAACGAAAACAGTATGCGCCAAACAAAATCGACGGACAGGGCTGGGGGAAAACCCAGTTGATTGTAACTGAGAAGAAAATCAATGGACATCATCTTGTTTTTCGCTGTGTGTCAAGGTTCGACAATCTCAGGTCCTCACCGTTGCCACATCGAACGATTGTCATGTTGGTCAAATTAGCACTTGTAAAAAACATGGACCCCCCACACTCCTTAAACATTAAACAAAACTAAGATGAAATGTATCAGAGACTCACATAAGATGCGTAAATCAAAACATTTTAAAGAAAAATATATATATTTCTCCACCAAACCTCATGACATGACCACTCTTTAGAACCGCCTTCTTGAGACTGATACCAACATATTGTTTGGTGGAGAGAATACTTTTTTAGTTATATACATCTTTTTCTCTGTATGGATGCTGATCAGTTTGCAAAACGTGTATCCATTTCCCCAACAGTAGACTAAGAACTCTTAAGATAAAATGTTTTAATATTTCGCCAACTTTGGGCAAATAATTCCTAAGCTATAAAACGACCAGCTGTATCATTCCAAACACCCCTACAAAATATAGCAACAATAAAACAACAACAAAACAACAACAGAAAATAATAATAAAAACAACACCCCAAAGACACCCGATCTCGAAAAATCAACCCAAACCAAACAACCAAAAAACATATTTAAATATATATAGACTCAATCCAGACCGCATATTGAATGGTCGAGTTCAGAACAAAATACATAACTGTTGTAACTGTGCGTACGTGCGTGCGAGATCGCGCACGCGTGTGTGTTTTGTATGTGTGGAGGGCATATGAAACACACTATACGAGAACACGCATTACGTCTTTGCAAAGACAGTAGAACCCCACTAATGCGACCACTTAATTGATAACCATTGACGTCTTTAAAAGCAGGTGGTTGCTTAATGCAGGACAAAAGTAATGCAGAAAGCTCCTCTAGGAGCTTTCTGCATTACCTTTGTCCTGCATTAAGCTACCACATGCATCTAGCACCCAGAATTATACATCTTTTAGGTGGTCGCATTAACGGGGTTTTACTGTATTGTAGAATCAGATCAGTCATCCGTATACAATTATGTGTCTGCCAAGGTACTACACTGTTTGTCACACACGTAGGCAGCAGGGAATATTCTCTGATTTTTACTCTACACTGCGAAAGGTTGTTTTTTGTGTAGCGGAAATCATATTCTCGTCCTTAGAAAAAATATTCATGACATATTTATTAAATTTCAAAAAGATGATATGTAGACCTTCCTTGATGGCCTTTGAATCCAAAATGATTTATCACGACAAAAGCATATGAAACGTACATATACAATAATGGAACAAAAACTCACCTGAACTCTCGATTCTGTGAGACCAATTCGTAGTGCAAGCTCTTCTCGCATGAAAATATCCGGGTAATGGGTCTTAGCGAAACTCCGCTCCAGTTCGTTGAGCTGCGCCGGGGTGAATCGAGTCCGGTGGCGTTTTTGTTTGGAGGGTTTGTCATCTCCCATGTCTGTAGAATCATGTTCGGAGTGATACATCATTCCTTCTTCTTTAACATCGGGACTTATGTTTCCTAGATTTCCTTTAACTCCTGTGGATAAACATAAAGTACATTATTTACTCTAAATATTCGGACATTCAGTCTCCCATATCCACCAGTTATTCAGACACATTCTTCCATATCCCCAGTTATTCAGACAACCAGTCCCCCATATCCACCAGTTATTCAGACACCCAATCTCTCATCTCCACCAGTTATTAAGACACCCAATCTACCATATCCCCAAGTTATTCAGACACCCGATCTTCCATATCCCCCAGTTATTCAGATACCTAATCAGTTTTGAAAGCTGAATAATCAGAATTGATACGATTTAGCAATGGTACCAATGATCTAAGTTTGTTTTGTCCAGACACATTGGATAAATATAGGAATAGAAATTCATTCTTGTTTAATACACAAAAAGGAATGCATTTGGGAAAAATGTATATTCTGATTATGTACACTGTGTAGATTTGTAAAACTCTTTTGCTGCCACAGGGTAACCTTCGAAAATACAATGTAGTATGAAATTCTGCGATTCACCAGGACCCGACTCTTTGACATTTTGAAATCTTAAGCTGGCGGTAATCTTAATAGACGAAATTTATTTTGGCGATGGAAAGGTTATGACACGCGACGTCTGACAAATATCTTGATTGTCTATCAAGTAGGGTTATAAACATATATACATTGTATATACAGGTGTGATTATTGTAATGCGGTGAAAGCCCTGGTCATACGATGGCCCGGGTGACAACAATGAATTGTGTCGGTTTACACTGTCGACAAAATCCTGGGCATATGTTACTACCTAAATACATTGCTGGGCGTGGGCTTACTGTACAATTAATCATTTACCTCATGAATATGTTTATGAATATCAAGTAACTGATTTTTGTGGCATTATTTTGGCTTGGAAGAAGTTGTAGAATCATATCTATATTTTGTCATAAGCAAACAGAGCAAACCCTGATTACACGGCTTATACAGTTGCCGTCTGATCTTGATCTAATCTGTTTATAGAAGCGTAAATATGCGTTTCTAACAAAACGTCAGTTTCAATCACGTGTCTTATCAGGATGACGCATTTCGCCAACCATATGGCTATACACTGGGCCTTGGACATATAGAGGGCGTGTCTTTCGTCTGGTCTCCAGAAGCAGACGAGTTAACCAGTCGACTTGTCAGAGCATATAGATAAATTAACAATTTCATTGATAAATTAGATTATTAATGAAAATGTCGTTAATCTATGCAAAATACTTTATTAGATTTTATTGAAAATGCCCTAAAAAGATACAAAATAAATAAATAAATAAAATATTAATGAAATTGTCGCTGATATATGCCTAATACTTTATTAAATATTAATGAAAGGGTCCTTGATATATGTAAAAAGATATAAAATATTACTGAAATTATCGCTGATATATGGAAAATACTGCAGTAAAAATAAAAGTGTCGTTTATAAATATGAAAACACTTCATCAAATATAAATGCAATTATCGTAAATACATGTATATGTGTAAATTACTTAATTAAAAAAATATTACAATTTATTACATGTACATGTATATACAAAAGACGCATCTCAAGCGACCACTTTATGAATAAATATTTTAAAGCAGCTGGTTGCTTAATTTATGACGAAAGGAATGCAGAAAGCGCCCCCTCACCCCCCCCTCCCCCCTACACACAGGAGCTGTCTGCAGAACTTTGTCCTTCATTAAATTACCATCTGCCTTTAAGGCCCAGAATTAGAACCCCTTTCGGTGGTCGCATTATAGCGGGTTGGCTGTCTTATTCTCTGCTTTCTAATTCTCTTAAAGTGTCGAGAATGTGTTCTTGTTTGACAAGAAACTTTGTATATTCGTAAAGTCACAAATAAGTTGAATAACTATTACTATAACTATAACTCCTCTAGGAGCTTTCTGTGTGACTTTCACCCTGCATTTAGCAGCCACCTGCCTAAAAGGGTCTGCATTATTCTATACTAAGATTTCGAATACTCGAGGATTTACTGTACACTGTATTACTGGCACGCCGACAATGAAGTTACTATCTATATACATATAAACACATATAAGTATAATATAAGTACATATAAGTATAATATAAGTACATATAAGTATAATATAAGTACAAAATGTACATCAAGTTATACCGTCGCAAATGTATACAGTAAACATTTGCCATAAACATTACACTTAATATAAATATGTGTTCATAAAAACAAGTATAAAATGCACAATAATCCTTTGCTCCATGAATGTAAGAAGTAATTACATCAAGGTATAGTAAAGCGTATTTGTAGAATAAAGGGATAACCAGCTTTCTGATAAATAGTTACCATATCTATATTCCAGGGAAGTAATTGGCTGGATTGATAGTGGGTCATGCATATCAATTATTTTCAGATAAAACTAGATTGTAAGGATGGAAATGTCACTATAAAGATATCTAACTTATTTCTTGCAAGCTATCCACACACATATAACCATTATTCCAAACTGCAGTCAAAACATACATGTACGTACATTTACGTTTCATTTTATTATACTATGTACTGTTTCTATGGTAACATTCATACATGTATATTTAATCTTGAAGGCATAAACAACAACCACAAAGACTCCCTAACATACAGTATATATTCGTATAAAATCATTCTTAAAAGCCATTTATTTTTTTAACATAAGAGTCAAAAAACCAGTTGGTTGCTTAACCCTTCGCTTGCTATTCACGTCAATATACGTACCTGTAAATAGTGAAGACCCAGATGAGACAGCTCCTGCAGGAGCTGTCTCACCAGGGTCTGCACTATTTACAAGTTGATTGTGCAACCAGTACACTCCATTGCAGTGATTGCACAGCGGAATACTTGTACACAGTGAAGATATATGTAATTATACAACAGGGCATGGGTAAAGAAGGAGAAATGTATTTTAAAATTCAGCAAGCGAAGGGTTAATACAGGGTAAAAAAGTGCAAGCGCTTCTATTGAGCTCTCTGCATTACTTGTGACTTGCATAAAGCTACCACTTGCCTTACAGACCCATAATTAGACCTCGTTTTGATGGCCGCTTAAGGTTCTACTGTACAGCATAAATGTACTCAATGAGCATATAGACAACAATTATGCAGACTTAATCCTTTAATCCATAAATATTCATGTCAGAAATAATTACACCATGAAAAAATAACCTAATTAAATTACATCATGAATATTAATTAGATTATTATCTGGATCCAAATTGTTTAACAATCTGATAACACTTTTGAAAACAAAAATAAGATGCATGCTTTGAGACTGAAATAAGCCGACCGTTAAACAAACCTTCACTCGGAGAACTTCATGTTAAACACACGCCGTTTGAATTAATCTTGTCCCTCGTATTTCAAGGCTAAGAGGAAAGATACTTTCTGCGATCTGCTGTTAAGCGATCATGTTCTAATGAGGCGTTCGCATAACCATTCCATTAATTACTGAAGACAAAATATTTTTTGCAGAAGAGAGAAATTAATCTCCCTCTAAATATTCGCATACAACATAAAAACATCTTCAATCCCGCCAGCTAATATTGTCTGGAGGAAAAAAAGCTCATCACACCAATGGACTAATGTTTCAAGCAAGCTTCTGATAAAAACTCCACTATGATTATATCGACTTTAGGCCTGACAGGGATCTGCACTGTCTACCATCTACATTCTGTACACTACAACTGCAACAATGCAGACATAGATGACATTTAAAAGTTAACCAGTTCCCTTATATAAAAACGCTTTTAACGCATCTGCAAATATAGCAGCCTAAGATCAGACGGCTCTTGTGAGAACCGTCTGATCAGGGTCTGCTCTGTTTGTTGAATATATAATATACTTCTGGTTCTACAGTTTCTGTGATGACGGAAGCTTCTTTTATACGTCATGCCACAACACTAAAACCTGTCTTAGCCCATTCCCTCATAGGCTATTTTTATATCCAACCTCTTTGAATAAATCTACCAAAAAGGAGCATTAACTAGAGAAAAGTAAAATTTTAGAATTTTGTAGTTCTGAAACTATAGTGATAAATAGAGCATTTGCTTCTTAGGAGCAAATGCTCTATTTATCACAATAGTTTCAAAAAAGTGATTTTTACAGAGGCGCCAAAATGCGTCACTAGGAGGGAAATGTGTTAAGCGACCTTATATTGACTCGACATAGGAGTTTTAAACATCAGGTGACAGTTAACAATGTTCCTATAAGATATTTCTGCATTGCTTTTAACCTGTATTAAGCTACTACCTGCCATACAGACACCATTCGACTTCATTTTTTATGATCGCTTAACCCTTTCCCTCATATAAACGTGTTTTCACGCATCTGCAAACAGAATAGACCCAGATCAGACGGCTCCTCGAGGGTCTACTCTGTTTGCTAATAGAATTTGATAGATCTGTTTCTTTGCTTTCTAAAATGTCTACAATGTTCCACCTTCAATATTTCATTATAACTGTTTTGTTTATGAATGTTCAGTAGGTATTGAAATTTGTAATAAACATAGAACAGGGAAAGGGTTAAGACAAGGTTCAATTGTATAAAGGCAAATAATTAATATCCATACAGTAATTATTACTTACTAAATATTCATGAGGTAATAACATCACTCAAAAGAAATAGAACAGACAGCAGGCAGCCTTATTCCGGGTCTTTACGACTTGTGGTAGTCTAAAGCAGAACAAGTTATGCAGAAAACTTTCATTTGAATATTCTGCATTTCTGACGTTCAACATTCAGCATTCACACGATTAAAAAGTGTTTATTAAGTGGTCGCATTTGATGGGTTCTGCTATAAAATAGTTGTATCTAAAGATAGGTTTCAGAATTTTAAAAAAATCTCTAAACATTTAGTAGGGGCGTTATTTATATTATCAACATCTTTACAAATAAATTCGACATTTCAACTGGTGTTTTTTTGTCTTGAAGCTTTGAGTCAATTATTTCGTTTAAGATAATCGTTTAGTTAAACCACATTAAAACAATATTCAATCGGTTTGGTAACATTGTAACATTTAACCATATGAAATATTTCAAATAGACCAGATATGCGTTTGAGAATACTTGTGATAGAAAATATATCATGAAACACATTATTAATAAGTATAACAACCATGAAAATGTGTATATATTACAATTTTTTTTTACACGTGAAATGAAAATATAATATCAAGCTGATTCAGATTGGGGTCTACACTATTTTACTGTCATGTTTTCCTTCACAATGCGACACGACTCGTATAACCCTTTCCTCCATGGCTATTCATCTTACAAATAATGAATGCATGATTATCAGTTAGCTTAATATTTATAATGGGTACATGAACAAGAAAAGTGTTGGACCTGGTATAACTGTAAAAATAATAATGTATATATCTACAGTAAACCCTCTCTATAACGGCCACCTTAATTGTGTTATATAATTGGTATTTAGGGTAGTTTGCTGCTTAAACAATGTGAAAGTAAAACCGAACGCTCCTATAGGAGCGTTCTGTTTTACTTTCACCTTGCTTTAAGCAGCCACCTTACATAAAATACTTGATGTAATTTAGTGACCGTTATAGAGAGGTTTTACTCTATCATTTGCAAATAGCTTGGGTCCGGATAAGCCGTCATGTAACTCGGCGTCTCATCAGGATCCAATCTGTTTGACACTCGGTCAATAGTTTCTTTAACCCATTACCTCATAAGCTATTTTTTAGATCCAACCACTTTGAATAAATCTACCAAAAAGGAGCATTAACTAGAGAAAAGGAAAATTTTAGAATTGTGTAGTTTGAAACCATTGTGATAAATAGAGCATTTGCTCCTATAGGAGCAAATGCTCTATTTATCACAATGGTTTCATAAAGGGATTTTTACAGAGGCGTAGAAAGGCGTATTTATGGAGGAAAGGGTTAAAGCTTCAACGAATGGAAATATGTAAAAAATGCACCACATTAAAATTCGAGCAGATATTTGTTTAGCAATATAAAGGTTAAATGAAAATGATGAAAATAGTTGTTAGGTTTCAAACTTTGTCTCAATTGGAATCATACACGTTCGCCTAATGATGTCAAATTGTTTGATCGTGTTTACATTAGCTGCCTCATTAACCAACTGAATGCGGGGAAAGTGGCTTCTACAAATAGTGCATACACTGATTAGAGTACCCCTGGGTGAACCCTTTCTTCGGGGTCTACACTACTCGTCATTTCGGAAGAGCGCCAATCAAATTTAATATTGCCACAATATATGTGCCCTATCATTAACGACGAATGACAATTCAATTTCACTTTGAAAAGTTGGCATTTAAAGATTTACGTCACATCTTAGCCAATCGTTAGAATGAGGGAAACGATTTCACTGTCATTCGCAAACAGGTAGACCCAGATCAGAGGGTTCCTGGAGGAGCTCTCAGATCAGGGTCTGCACTGTTTGCCACTCAAAATCCTTTACAAAGTATACCCTTTCATACTGAATGAAATAATCCTTTAAACATTGATGGACTATTCCACTTTTTAAATTCAGCATTGAAAGGGTTAACCCATTTCCCTTATGTAAGCGCATTTTGACGCATCTGCAAACATAGTAGACCCAGAGCAGACGTCTGATCAGGGTCTGCTCTGTTTGCTTATGGTGTAATATGGATCTGATCCTACAGCTTCTTCCTGAGGCAAAATGTCCTGTGTTCATATGCCATTATAAAAAATAATCTTATTAATATTCATGACGTCATTATTTCCTACATGGATATCCATCAGGGAAAAGGTTAACACAGTTATCGAATGGGAGAATGTCGCTGTCTGAGAGTTATCGTTGTATTTGTTGGTTTTACATAGATCAGTATTTAAAATGTCATGCACGAAAAGAAGGGTATTTGATGATGATGGTATTTTAATCCCGTATATGCCGATATTTCGAAATGGAATTATTCATGATCGTTTAACGGTGGATTTCATTCTGTATAAAAAGGGTATGATTTGCGAGAAGATTTTGAACGATACTGAATTGTGTTAAATGTTTGGTATTTAGGGCAGGTGGCCGCTTAAAGCAATGTGAAAGTAAAACAGAACGCTCCTATAGGAGCGTTCAGTTTTACTTTCATCTTGTTTTAAGCAGTCACCTGTCGTCAACACAAAATACTTGATGTAATTTAGTGGCCGTTATAGAGAGGTTTTACTGTAAGAACATAGATGTGCCAACTAGTATAGAATCAGATGCAAGCTATTCTATTATCAGACAGATCAGATACTGATCTGGGTCTACTCCGTTTACAATGGCGTCAAAAGGCGTCTCTTTGAGAACATGGTGAACCCTTTACTAAATTAAATTCATCTTTCTACGCATTTGCAAACAGAGTAGATCCAGATCAGACGGCTCCTGTAGGAGCCCTCTGACCAGCGTCTGCTCTGTTTGCTTATGAAATAATATATATATGATTATACAGTTACTGCAATGGTTAAAACATATTTAGCCAATGTTATCTTATAAACAAATCTTGTTAATATTGATGATGTCATTATTTCTGAAATGAATATTCATGAAGTAAAGGGTTAATACAGTAAAACCTCTCTATAACGGCCACTAAATCACATCAAGCATTTTGTGTTAAAGGCAGGAGGCTGCTTAAAGCAAAGTGAACGTATAGGAGCGTTCTGTTTTACTTTCACATTGCATTAAGCAGCCACCTGTCCTAGATACCAACTAATCAATACAATTTAGTGTCCGTTATAGAGAGGGTTTACTGTATAACACTTGATCTGACTTATGACTAAACGTTTTGTACGAACGATAAGCAATACATTACACATTGTAACACACCGATATGTACATAACTTTAGTTGTCATAATGAACTCTCCCAATTGGTAATTAAATGGTTCAAGACTGTTCAATTATATCGATCGCTCATAAAGACTAACAACACTATCTAGCATGTTAAAAGGAGCAAATTCTAATAACGGATAAATTATTCATTGGCAGTCAAAAAATGGCGACTTAAGTATTATTATCCCGAGAAAATATGTATGTAAATGACACCTAAGTGATCCTTGGTGGTCCTCGTCATTATTACGTTACCTTCCTATGTAAACCTGCCTTAATTCTCAAACAATGTTTATCTTATACCTCTATGTCATAAATAGTTTTGGATATACAGTAAACCTCTCTATAACGGCCACTAAATTGTATTAATTTGTTGGTATTTAGGGCAGGTGGTCGCTTAATTTTAGCAAGGTGAAAGTAAAACAGAACGCTCCTATAGGAGCGTTCTGTTTTACTTTCACCTTGCTTTAAGCAGCCATCTGTCTTTAACACAAACTGCTTGATGTAATTTATCGGTCGGTATAGGGAGGTTTTACTGTAGTAACAAGCTTATTTATCCAGTTTCTTACCTGGATATGCACTGTTTGTCAACTTTATACATCAGTTGTGTTAACCCTTTCCCTATTCTATGTTTATTCCAAATTTCAATACCTACCGAACATTCATGGACAAAATAGTTATAATGAAATATGGAAGGTGGAACACTGTAGCCATTTTAGAAAGTAAAGAAACAGATCTATCAATTTTCATTTGCAAACAGAGCAGACCCTGATCAGACGGCTCTATTTATGAGCCATATGCTCTGGATCTACTCTGTTTGCAGATGCGTGAAAGGGCGTTTGTATGATGGAAATGGTTAAACGAGTCACAGTGGGTCATGGTCGGTTTAATCGCTTCGAGTGGTATATTTTCATGAACCCTCTCCATAGGAGCAAATGCTCTATTTATCACAATGGTTTCAAAACTACATGATTCTAATATTTTCCTTTTCTCTATTTAATGCTCCTTTTCGGTAGGTTTGTTCAAAGAGATTGGATCTAAAAATAGCATATGAGGTAATGGGTTAAGTGAAATAGCCTGTGCGTAATCCTTTCGTTTATATAAACGCCTTTGTCGAAGCAAAAAATTCCTTTGGAAAATTTACGTTATATAAATTCAGCTTATAAATAGTCTTGGTGTATTTTTTTCTTACATGAATATTGAACAGGGAAAGGGTTAACCGTTTATCTGATAAAAGTGTGCGAAAAGATGTTCTCCAGATCTAGTGCAGACGAAATACAAATCACTTGTATCAAACCAAACCAAACAAAACACAACAATAGCATAGACAGGCGCAGCAACAGCACACATAATAACAACAAAGTGTTTAAACTTAATGTATCAAAACATATGTTAAAATGACTACAAATTATCGCATGTGCATGACAAAAATATGAAAATCTTTGAAGATCGCTCCCAAGTGATAATTGCAAACTCGTGAATGGTTCGTGATCGTCGTCATTCGAGAAATCTTAAAATAAACTACATGTATTTCTACATACATAAATTCCAGTAGAGCTGAATTTTTCCCTGTTTATACTCATGTTAGATATACAGTAAAATCCCACTAATGCGACCACCTAAAAGAGGTATAATACTGGGTGCTGGATGCATAATGATATCATGCATATTTATTGGTTGACTTTTAATGTATATGTGCGCAAGTGTTTTGCCTCATGCAGAAACTGTAGAATCAGATCTATTACCGAATAGGCAAACAGAACCGATCCTGATCATAGGAGCCGTCTGATGTGGGTCTATCCTGTTTGCAAATGCGTAAAAATGTGTTTATATGAAGGAAAGGGTTAAGCCTTAGGTTGACAAAGACGTATTTACATGCATTAGCGAACATACCAGGGTCCATGCTTATAAAGCTTTTAGTTGAGTCTGAGTTTCGTTCTCAAGCTTTTGATTGGTCAGATTTGAGTTCTCAAGCTTTTGATTGGTCAGATTTGAGCCAGAGGCTCAAATCTGACCAATCAAAAGCTTGAGAACGTACTCAGACTCAACTAAACGTTTTATAAGCATGGACCCTGACCCCAATCAGATAACTCCTATAGCAGAACTCTGATTAGAGTATGTTCTGTTGTTTACAAAATAATATTGTACTAGATCTACAGTTTCTGCAATAGTAAAACATTCCATCTTTCATGATGCCATTAGAAAATTTCAGTTAACCCTTTCACCGCCAATGTCGCAAAAATGCAACACGACAAATAATGCCGTCCCAGATCAGACGCCGCCATGAAAAGGCGGTTTCTGATCAGGGACTTCATTTTTTGTCTTAAACTCTATTGCATGTGCTTTATTCCTTTGACATCTGCATTTATTCATCTCATTTCCTTATTTTACCAAATGATTTAACAAAAGTGATTTGCAGACGACAATTAGAAATTTGGCGCCAAAAGGGTTAAGTGAAATTGATACAATCATGCCTTCTCTCATAAATATTCATCAGGTAAAGGTTTACAGCAGTCTGCTGCTTAACCCATTCCCTCATATTGATGACTTTTGACGACTCTGTGAAAGTCACTTTATGAAACCATTGTGATAAATAGAGCATTTGCTCCTATAGGAGCAAATGCTCTATTTATCACAATGGTTTCAAACTACAAAATTCTAAACTTTTCCTTTTCTTTAGTTAATGCTCCTTTTCGGTAGATTTATTCAATGATATTGTATCTAAAATAGCCTATAAGGGAACGGGTTAATGCCGTTTCGTAAGTTTTCTGTGTTACGATTGTGCTACGACCAGAAATGTAGAAACACTTTGATCAGGGCATACACTGTTTAGTTCATAGTGTACTCCTAAAATATTTAATAAAAATTCCCGTATTTAATAAAAGGCAGATTAGCTAAAACATTAGCTTATATGCACTGCTTATATTAATTACAAAACATCCACGATTTTTTGAGTGGTCCCTATAAAACGGTTTTATTACATATCAATTAAGACCCACGTAAATAGATTTCGATCACCGTCTATGTAAGGACTCGCTACCAGAAATAAAGATGGTTATCTATCTTTCTTGTAATTATTTGTAGTGTCATTCAGAACCCACTTGCTCCAACAATACAATAGGTAAGGCATAGTCAAACACTGTAGACCTATATCAGAGGGCTACTGAAGGATCGCTCCGATCAGGGTTTGTACTCTTGCTATAGTTTTTATAACAATTTATGTAAAAGGTTTACGCCAGCTTAAACTCAGTTTATAAGAATCCCTAACATGTAAAATGTATTGTTCCAAATTTCAGTCTGGGCGAATCCATCTTGAACAGTATAAACATGTTAAAATAAATGTCCGCTTCCCCATATTCCGCCTAAAGAAAACTTTTGCCTAATTTTTATTCAGCATAAAAAACATCATAAAAATTGTCTTAAAACTATAAATCATGCAACAACAAAAAATGGCAATAATTAATTGTGGCGCGCGAGTATTTGTTTAAAAAACATTAATCAAATAAAGTATTTGAATCACGTTGCGAGACGGAAGCATCTCTGAAGCTTTGCAAACAATGTAGACGTGAATCAGCCGCCGACTTAAAACATCTGGGTCCATGCTTATAAAGCTTTTAGTTGAGTCTGAGTTTCGTTCTCAAGCTTTTGATTGGTCAGATTTGAGTTCTCAAGGTTTTGATTGGTCAGATTTGAGCCAAAGGCTCAAATCTGACCAATCAAAACCTTGAGAACGATCTCAGACTCAACTAAACGTTTTATAAGCATGGACCCTGTGCTTGATTAGGGTTTACACTTTTTGTTCGTCGATGGTTCGAACAGTATATAATGCAACACATCTACAACAACCAAATAATGAATATTGTTCGATCTGTATTAAGCTATCGTCAGTATTAAAACTCATAATTAACCCTTTCCCTGTTCTACGTTTATTCCAAATTTCAATACCTAACAAAAAAAGTAAAGTACCTAGTTATAGTCTACTTTCAGTCCGAAGGACCGCTCAGCCAACTGTACATTTACTCCCCTGGTCATTGAGTCATTCGCCTACAATATTGAGCACTGCTGACATATGGCGCAATCATGCAGCCGCAGTACCGACTAGTGACCCTTACAGGTACCCATTTTAATCCCTGGGTGGAGAGGAGGTGCGGGTGGGAGATACAGAAAAGCATCTCTGAAATTTCCGGGAAGGACCGGGATTTAAACCCCCAGACCTCCGGATTGGTAGTTAAACGCGTTACCTTTAGACCACCGCACACCACAAATGAATAATCATGGACAAAATAGTTATAATGAACTATGGAAGGTAGAACACTGTAGCCATTTTAGAAGGTATAGAAACAAATCTATCAATTTCTATTAGCAAACAGAGCAGACCCTGATCAGACTGCTCCTATAGCTATAGATATAGCTGTTATAGACGAGGGCTCGCTGTACAACAGCTGTAGACTAGTGTCAAACTATGTAGACCTGGGTAACATCATGCCTGACTGTATAATACGAACGTTGGACTATGTATTTAGTTTTTAGAGATTGTATTATAATTATAATAGTTAATCCATACTTCTTAACCCTTTAGATCAAACAAACGTTGTTCACGCCCTTGCAAACATAGTAGACCCAGATCAGACAACTCCTATATTAGCATGCTTATTGAATTATAAGCAGATCTGACTCTTTAGTTTCAGGCAATATAAAACAAGAATGTGTATGTATGCTATTATATCATCAGTTGATATAATTATTTATTACATGAATATTCAACAGGGAAATGGTAAAATGCTTCTTAAACCCTTTACTCCATAAAAACGCCTTTCTACGCGTTTGCAAACAGAGTAGACCCTAATCAGACGGCTTCTATAGAGGTCGCCTGATCAGGGTGTGCTCTATTTGATTAACCCTTTCCCTGATGGATATTTATATAGGAAATAATTACGTCATGAATATTAATAAGATTATTTTTTGTAATGGCATATGAACACAGTACATTTTGGCTCAGGCAGAAGCTGTAGAATCAGATCTATATTACACCATAAGCAAACAGAGCAGACCCTGATCAGACGGCTCCTATAGGAACCGTCTGATCTGCGTCTACTCTGCAGATGCGTCAAAAAGCGCTTACATAAGGGAACTGGTTAATACATGTATTTAATATACAGATATGAGTCGACAGCGTTTGCCATGGCCAAAGGTTCCCATGTCCATGTGCTGTCGTAATATGTGATCTAATTAATAGTCATTATGTTATTATTTCGTACATGAATATTCATGGAGTAACGTTTTAAACGTTGTTACTAATATAAACTTTCTGTAAAGGCATGGGTCCGAGGTTATAAAACTTTATAAAACTTCTGAGTCTAAGTCTCAACTATCTGACTGGTCTATGTCCATGCTTATAAAGCTTTTTAGTTGAGTCTGAGTTTGTTCTGAAGCTTTTGATTGGTCAGATGTGAGTTCTCAAGCTTTTAATTGGTCAGAGTTGAGCCAAAGGCTCAAATCTGACCAATCAAAATTTTGAGAACGAACTCAGACTCAACCAAAAAGTTTTATAAGCACGGATACAGATTTATTTCGAGCAATCTCAAAATCTGACCAATTAGATGTTTTATAATGAAGTCAGACTCAAGCAAAAACCCTTGACAATATCGGGTCCGGATTTTGTCCTTTTTTGGCTTCTTTACTTGTGTGATGGGGTTAATTACAGAATTCAAAAGATTGCAGCCACACTTTTATTTTCAACAACATTGTAACGCGATATTCAATCTCATGCCAGATATGCTGGAACACTCTTTCAACCCAGCTGACAAAATGAATAATTTAAGTCAAATATTATATCATCTGTAATATTTGAGAGGAAAAACAAACCAAGTCAGCATGATGACCGTTTTCATAACACATTCTCTGTGTATTTGCCTAACCCTAGTTTCGGCCATTCCTTAGTGTTCCATTGTTTTCGTTGCCATGGATACCAACGGCAATGACGTAAATGAACATACCCAATGCCACAGACTAAGTTCGAAGATTCGAAAACTTTTTAACTTGGGTCTGAGTTCATATTTAAGTATCTAATACGTCAAATTTTGAGTAAACTCAAATTCTGATCAGTCATATTCTTGAGAATGAACTATGACTCCACCTCAGTTTATTACATTTGGGCCAATTTTGCTACCATTGACATGCATAATTATAAGGTGTTCAATCATAATTGCAGAGTATACAGTATACAGCGGTCATCAAAAAGAGGTCTATTTATGGGTCTATGAGGCAGGTGGTAGCTTAATGCAGGTCAAACGCAATGCAGAAAGCTCCTATTGGAGCTTTCTGCATTGCGTTTGGCCTGCATAAAGCAACCATCTGCTTTGAAAACGCCTACTTTCAATAAATGAATGGGCTGCGTAGGACATGTTATATTATATTCAAAATTGGTCTGGTTTTTATTTTAACTGCTTGTCTACAATTAGAACAAGTTCTTGCGAAACTATACACCTAGTGTCAAACGATTTGGATCCTGATGAGACTCCGGTTTAACCCTTTCACCGCCGAGGTCGCAAAAATGCACCACGACAAATAGTGCAGTCCCAGATCAGACGCCGCCTTTTCAAGGCGGCGTCTGATCAGGGACTTCACTTTTTGTCTTATTTCTATATCTGTGCTTTATTCCTTTGAAATTAACGTCTATTTATCTTATTGCCTTATTTTACCGAATGATTTAACAAAATTGTATTGCAGGCGACAATTAGAAATTTGGCGCCGAAAGGGTTAATAGACGGTTGATATGGATTCACGCTTTTAACAAATACTGGTCAGGCCGTGGTTAGCGGGGTGTAGGAAATTCGCAGAGCATTTGGTGGACAACATATATCTCAATACTTCACTTGGTATATCATGATAAAAAAAATTCTGCGAATCAAAGAAATGTGCCCTTAAGCCTTCACTTGATAATCCAATCTGTTTACCCCTTTACAAATAGAGTAGACCTAGACCAGTATTTATCTGGGTCTGCTCTGTTACAAATCTTTTTATGTTACAGGTTGTCATGGTAACTTTATCTCATTTTAAGTATTTGATAAAAGCAATCGATTTCGTTAGTATATAATCATAATCAACGAGCGTTGTATGGCTATTCAACATGTACAAGTTCAATGTTATAATATATAACAAAAATATGTATTAGTTACCTAATCAAAGAACCCAAGTGTTCATATTCAATAGATATGAAATACATACGACAAAACAAACATCATATTCGATACAATTAATCCTTTCAACCTGGACACGCACGCACTATTACAAGTATTTGGGAAAAAGTGTAGACCCGGATCTAATCTGGGTCTGCACTGTTTGTCATTGAAAACTATCTAGCAAGGTTAAACCTTTAATACTGAGTGGACTCAACAGTAAAACCTCTCTATAACGGCCATTAAATTGTGTTAATTAGTAGTTGGTATTTACTATATAGGGCAGGTGGCTGCTTAAAGCAAGGTGAAAGTAAAACAGAACGCTCCTATAGGAGCGTTCTGTTTTACTTTCACCTTGCTTTAAGCAGTCATTTGCCTTTAACACAAAATACATAATGTAGTTTAATGGCCGTTATAGAGGGTTTACTCTACATCCACTTGAATATTCAATATTGAAAGGGTAAAATGCTTGTAGAATAGTATAATTTTATAACGTAAAACTCCACTAAGTAACTAACTTACAGCTTCAAGAATAAAAATGAAAGGTATTAACTAGCCTCTAGAAGATAATGTAAGACAGTAACTTATCCATATAGAAGATAGTGTAATGTAGTAACTAGCCTCTAGAAGATAATGTAAGACAGTAACTTATCCATATAGAAGATAGTGTAATGTAGTAACTAACTTATAGAAGATAATGTAAGACAGTAACTAACCTATAGAAGATAATGTAAGACAATGACTAATCTATAGAAGGTAATGTGAGATATAGCGCCTTTCTTTACAACGTATATATTAGTTCAACAGTATTAACTTGAATTTGCGTAATTCCGACACTCCCCCTCCACACACACAAACACACAACCGCACCCTTCAAACCCAAACCCTGCCCCTCTTTACAAAACTGTCAAAACGAATTTACCATTCCCCAACCGTTAACAGCAAACACTCTAAATCCATATTAAACATCCAGTTACACCTTGTCTCATCTGGATCCAAGCTATTTGCAAATACGAGTCAGCTTGCGATTATCCCTAAAGGTTTAAAAAGTTCTAATGAGCAACACACATCTCTTCATTCAAACAACCACCCTGCTGTGCGACACCGAGTGTACATTGCAAAGCATGTTGACTTATGAGCCGAACAGTCTGCATCGCAGTCGCATGTGTATAACAAAAGTGTAGATCCAGATCACTTCTTTCATTGTTCAAATGCTGGATTTCGTAAAGTGAGCATCCTTTACATTAACCCATTCCCTCATATTGACGACTTTTGACGACTCTGTAAAAGTCATTTTGTGAAACCATCGTGATAAATAGAGCATTTGCTCCTATAGGAGCAAATGCTCTATTTATCACAATGGTTTGAAACTTCAAAATTCTAAAACTTTCATTTTCTCTAGTTAATGCTCCTTTTCGGTAGATTTATTGAAAAAGGTTGAATCTAAACATAGCCTATGGGGTAATGGGTTAACACTTTACCTGATGAATATTCATGCAAAAATAATGACCATGAATATTAATCAGCTGAAACTTTACAACTGCATTATGATCAAAGGACATTGTAGAATCACATCTTTAACTATGAAGGCAAACAAGACACGTCCTGATCAGACGGCTTCTTATGATCTGGGTCTAGCGCACGAGTAGTCCGCTCTTGGTCTACTCTGCACGAGTCGTCCGCTTTGGGTATACTCTGCACGAGTCGTCCGATCTGGGTCTGCTCTGTTACAAAAGCGTAGCAAGTCTTCTCTATCAGTTATAGAGTAAATCAAATGTACATGTAATTGATTTACAATATTGAAGATTACAATTACTTATGTTCTATATTACATTGTATTATTTATATTTTAAACTACATGTGCAATGTATTGTTTATATTCTATATTACATATGCATTGTATTATCTATATTATATATCATTTGTTTATTGCATTATTTATATTCTATAGTGCATGTACATTGTATGTACATTAGATTCTATAGTGCATGTACATTGTATGTACATTATATTCTATAGTACATGTACATTGTATGTACATTGTATTCTATAGTGCATGTACATTGTATTATTCATGTTCTATATTTCTTGCGCAAAGTATTATTTATAATATTTTATTACATGTACATTGTATTACTTATATTCTATATTATATGTACATAATATTATTTATATTCTATATTTCATGTAATTCGTATTATTTATACTCTATATTACACGTACAATATATTACTTATACTCCATTATATGTACAATATATAATTATATACTATAATCTATTATACATTATTACATTACATTATTTATTATTGTATTATTTATATTTATATTTTGTACCACATGTACATTGCATTATTTATATTCTATATTTCCTGTATTTTGTATTATCTATAATAGTTTATTACATGTATATTGTATTGTTCAAATCCTATATTACATGTGCATTGTATTAATTATGGTTCATATTACATGTACTTTGTATTATTCATATTATATATTACATGTGCATTGCATTATTTATACTCTATATTACATGTACAGTGTATTGTTACATGTGCATTGTATTGTTTACATTCTATATTACATGTGCATTGTATTATACATATTCTATATCATTTGTATATTGTATTATTTATATTCTATAGTGCATGTTTGTATTCTATATTAAATTTACATTCTATATATATTGCATTTGCATTTTATTATCTATGTTCTATATGTCATGTAATTTGTATTATTTATATTCTATATTACATTCATATTTTATTATCTATGATCTATATGTCATGTACTTTGTATTATGTATACTATAAATTACTTTGTACTATGTATGCTCTATATTATAGTGTGTTAATTCATATATTTGCCAGCTTTACTCCTTATTGTTTTGGATGATATGATGAGAAATTCCGTATACAATCAACTAATAATGTATCCTCGAATACAGTGTAATATATGCAGTAAAAACCCTCTAAACCGGACATTAATTTATCATAGATATCGATCTTGGAAACAGGTGGCAGCTTAATGCAGGGTGAAAGTCATGCAGAAAGCTCCTCTGGGAGCTTTCTGCATGCCCTTCACTCTGCATTAAGCAGCCACCTGACTAAAAGTATCTATTTTTTTCTCTACTAGAAGTCCGATTTAGAGGGGTTTTACTGTACACCTTTACAGTTTTCCGATGTTTCTGGTACTTTATTAATTCATATACCACTGACATAATCGTCGTGAATATATCTAAGGATTAAGTCAATGCTAGCCGTTAATTGTTCATATGACTGATCTTAACATAACTCGCTAATCGAAATAGTTTGTTCAACGCTAATGTTCTTACCGTTTCGTATACACTACTGACATTTTATGACTAACTGAAAATACGTGACAGACAGAAAAAAAATGCTGACTATAAAGCTCACTGACTAGTTGACTACTTTTCTTCCACAGTGTTTGACGAACAGTGCAGATCCTAGTCAGGCACCAAGTCGTATGTATCCGAGTGTGTTTTGCTCCATTGACTTCGGTCAAATAACTATTGTTGTTGGCCAATATTACACATGCATCTCCGTGAACCTCTTCAAAAAGCACTTTGAGCCAAAGAGGGTAGATTATATCATAATCATGCATGGAAAATATCAAGCAAACATTTAAGAGACCCATTTCAGACAGTTTCTGCAGAGCTTGTCTGATTCTAAAGCAGTTTGCATAGCCCCTTAGAAATGGACACTAGGCACAGATGCGTTATTAAATCATTGTGGTTTTTATTATACAGCAAAACCCTATAAACCAGATTTTTGATAAAGAATCGTTTCTGTCTTCTATGTAGGTGGTTGCTTAATGAGCTTTTTTGCATGCCTTTCACCCTGCATTAATCTGCCACCTGTCTTTAACTCTTTCCCTGTTCACCGTTGTCATCAATATTTATTAACTGAGATTTTATAATGTAAATGTTTAAAGGGAAATGTTTGCTTTGACAAAAAATACTGTAGAATCAAATCCGTATCATGTCATAAGCAAACAGAGCCGTCTGACCTGGGTTTATTCTGCTTGCATGAACGCGTTTATATGAAGGAAATGGCTTAAACCGGTACTGATACTACACTGTTCGCCTTATTTCAAGGATTTTTTTACTCTAATCTAAATAATACCCCCTAACACACTGAGCGCAATCTGACTGATATTCACAACAGCTTGGATCCGGATGAATAACTCGGCTTCTCATCAGAATCAAAACTGTCTACCGGTCTGTCAGAAGTTTCTCAAAAGCTTAACCCTTTGCTCCATAAATACACCTTGGCAAACAGAGAAGACCCAGATTAGACGGCTCCTATAGGAGCCCTCTGATCAGAGTCTGCTCTGTTTGCTTATGATATAATATAGATATGATTCTGCAGTTTCTACTATGGACAAAACTTTCTGTGTCCATGTGCTATTATAATAAATTGATCTAATTGATGTTCATGACGACATTACTTCCTTACATGAATATTTATGGAGGAAAGGGTTAAACGAGCCGGATGTAAGAATTGCATTAGATGAGGGTCTGGCCAGAAATAATGAGTTGGAGAATTATATCTTTTAATTCTTCGAAAACTGAACACGTAAATTGTACATATAGTTTACTGCAATTATCACTGCGACTATAATCTGTTTTCCATAATAACACTCATACTAGAATCTTTATTTACATGTCATCAATTTACATCTAATGTGAACGTTTTTTTCACGCATTTAAAAACAGAGTAGACCCAGATCAGTCGGTTACTGTAGGAGCTGTCTGATCAATGTCTGTTCTGGTTGTTTTTGAAATTATATAGATCTGATTCTAAAGTTTTTGTCCAAATAAAAAGATCTATTAAAGTTTAACCTTATGAAATTAAGTTAATGAACATCATAAAGTGATTAATTTATGCATAAATGTCAACGAGGGAATGTATTAACCCTTTCCTTGTTCTATGTTTATTTCAAATTTTAATACCTATTGAATATTCATGGCAAAATAGTTATAATGAAATTTGGAAGGTAGAACATTGGAGCCATTTTAGAAAGTAAAGAAACAGATCTATCAAATTATATTAGCAAACAGAGCAGACCCTGATGGAGCCGTCTGATCTGGGTCTACTCTGTTTGCAGATGCGTGAAAATACACTTACATGAGGGAAATGTTTAATGGAGTTTTGCAGACATTTGAACTAAACTAAATTGATTAAGTGCAATACACATATTTAACTCCAAATAGGTATCTCTGATTTCTTCGAGCTATAAATCAAATTCAAAAATATTCAAAATAAATAATATATAATGAAGATTATTAATATATAAGAATGGATTGAAATATAGTGTACATATAGCAATGATAATATAGATGTTGCATGCATTATATATATATACAGGTAGATTTATATAACTATAACTGATGAATTAGTTGATAAAATAGTTCTTACTCTCTAAGTTTGTTTTACATACATCGTATACTTAAGAAAAATAAAATAGTAGCAATCCTATTTAATGAAATAAGAATATGTATATATATACATTGTATATGTATTGAAGTGTTAACCCTTCTTATGCTATCAACACACATATATGCATTTGCAAATAGTGTAGACCCATATGAGACAGCTCCTAGAGGAGCTGTCTCATATGGGTCTGCACTATTTGCTATTATAATCTAGTGACTACAATTGTTTCAACTTTAGAATAATTCAACTAATTAATTACACAGTCGGAAATTTCACATTTGAAAATTCAGCATTAGAAGTGTTAAGATATGGCCAATAGTACATTATCATTTAACCCTGATCTCAATAGATACACATTTAGTTTCCTTTGCAAACAGAGTAAACCCAGAGGAAACAGATTCTGTATGAGCCAGTCGTGTGATCAGAGTCATCTCTGCTTTCTTATGACATGATATAGATCTGATTCTAAAATGTTTGCCATGGCCAAAAAATTCATGTTTTATTATATCATTATAAAAATTCAGCTAATTAATATTCATTATGTCATTATTTCTTACATATGTATCCATGGAGTAAAGGGTTAAAAAAAATCCTTATTAATTATAAAACGACTTTTTAAAGATAAATAATTAGTTCATCACAAAGCGCAGATTTATGCGAGTATCTTTCTTGATATTTCTTGTGTTACTTTTACCTTTTTCCAATGAAAATAAGTCCAACATGCTTTGAAGTATAAAATGAAACGATAAACAACAATTTTCCTGATCCTAATAAAGCAATGATCCGTCGAGTTCTGATGCCTGATTTAATTTTCACCGTTTATAAATTAAATCTAACACAGGCCAACCATCGTAGTCCAATGCTAAATGTGCAAATTACCTCAAAATGCCACTAAATTAACGTAAATTGCCGAAACACGGGTCTTCGGCGATCACAATCAACGATAGAATAACTGTCCGTCTATCAAAGAAAACAAACGCAATGTTAATATTTGTATTAAAAATTATATACCTGAAGCGTTCGCCTGTCCTAATTGTTCTGCTAATTCCATAGAAGCAGCAACCTGGGCTATAGCCATTTCTTACTACTGCGTTAACAAGATGAATTCTGATTTTTAAGAAAAATTCCTAGTTCAATTTATATTACGCCAATTTTCCATATAAGGAGTCACCAGATTTTATGGCAGTATCGTAACAGGAGGCAGATCTTGTCGATGCCATGCCGTGATTGGCTAATCGGTTCTCTGTGCTTATGAATATTTATGGTGGTATTATCGGGCGCACAATAGGATGGCATTAGTTTGTAGCGGCTCGACTAGTGGCGTTACATTATTGACACACGTGTTTGTTCAATGTAATTGATCCTTTGTCGTGGTTTGTAAAGCGTTGGTCCAACTTTCACGGGTTTTGCCGTTCTCTTCTGAAAATTCTATACAAACTTCAACCAGTTTGACACAATTAAAGGGACAATGTGCAAATACAGTACCCGCTTAACAGCAATATGTATGTTCGGCGAACATTTGTTGTGCAAAATTACTGGCTTCACATGAAATTATATTAATAGCTTAACAAAAGACGGTAAATGAAAATATTAGTACATTTGATCGTTCTTTATTAACTCAAGAACAGCAATTAATTTATACTATTTATTACCTTTGTGCATTATATAAACAGTAATTGAGATTGTGAAAATGTTTCGCTATATAACTGATTGTTAAAAATTATGCAAATATTGACTAGTAAAGAGTTTAAGAAGTTGTGTTGGGTTAGCTAATTTGGAAAATAACAAAAAACATATATTTTATTATATTTTATCGCATGATGCCACACAATCTTCTGACGGCGATTGTATCTCGGATCTAAGACTTTCGCCGTAAAATGATTTCTGTTTTCATCATACTTACATGATATAGACATATGCCTTAGTCCATTACTGTTCATATTAGAAATTGTGACTGTATTAGCATTCATTAGCCTTTTTTATAATGGCATATGAACACATGGATTTTTTACTTTAGCAGAAATTGTAGAATAAGATCTTTATAATTTCATTAGCAAATAGCGCAGACCTTGATCCTACAGGAGTGGCCTGTTCTAGATCTACACCGTTCACAAACATCTCTATCAGGTAAAGCATTAATTCTTCGCAACTGATATGATATAAAATATGATAATTACAGAAGCCCGTCTTACGAAATCTCCTAAGACTGAAATTATATTAGCTTTCTGTATGACTTTCATCCTACATTAAGCCGCCACCTGTCTCCAAGACAGATATTAATAGTAAATTTAACGTCCAGTTTACAGGGGTTTTATGGTATACAGTAAAAATCCTCTGATGCGACCACCTGAAATAGGTATAATTCTGGGTGGTAGAGGCAGGTGGTAGCTTAATGCAGGACAACAGTAATGCAGAAAGCTCCTAGAGGAGCTTTCTGCATTACTTTTGCCCTGCATTAAGCAACCACCTGCTTATTAAGACACCCATGTTAATTCATTAAGTGGTCGCATTAGAGGAGTTTTACTGTATATGACAGAATCTACAGTATGTATACACGTGTTTTGCACATCAACATTCATCAGTACAAATCGGTTGATATACAATGAAACATCGCTAAAACGCCCACTAAAAAGAGGTATAACTTTTAACTCTTAAAGGCAGGTGGTAACTTAATGAAGGACGAAACTTAATCCAGATTAGGGTTTGAGTAGAATCATTTTTAGTTAAAGGGTCGCAGCACTCAGTCTTATTATGATACGATTTTATGATTCATAAGTTGTTTGATATTGTTTTTGCATTGTATACGTATGACTAAAAAACTTTCAAGACCAGGGGATCGCAACACTCAGTCTTATTACGACTGCATTTTATTATTCACAAGTCGTTTTTTATGTTGTTTTTGCATATTTTACGTTTGTACGTATGGCAAACAGAGCAGACACAGATCAGACCGCGCCTGTAGAAAGTAATACCGTTATAATGCGTATACCGTTATACTGGAGTTTAATATGTATACCGTTATAATGCGTATACCGTTATACTGGAGTTTAACATGTATACCGTTATAATGCGTATACCGTTATACTGGAGTTTGATGTGTATTCCGTTGTACTGCATTCTAATGCTTATATAGGTGCATAATATTTTATACTTATACTATTGAATTGCTGTTTAATGTGTATACCATTGAATTGCAGTTTAATGCGCATACTATCGAATTGCAGTTTAATGCGCATACTATCGAATTGCAGTTTAATGCCTATACCAATGTGTTGTATTTTAATGCGTATATCACTGTATTGCATTATATCACATTTTAATGCGTATATCGTTGAATCGTACTTAATGTATATACAGCTGCATTACATTGTTGTACTATACTTTAATGCGTTATCATTCCGTTGCATTTTAATGCATATACAATTGCACTGTATTTATACCATTGCATAACAGTTTAATGTGTATACAGTTGCATATTATGCATAACAGTTTAATGTGTATACAATTGCATATTATGCATAACAGTTTAACGCGTATACCATTGCATAACAGTTTAATGCGTAAACTGTTTAATGCATATACCACTGAATAACAGTTTATTACGATTGCATTAACCATTTCTTCCATAAATACGCCTTTCTGCGCCTCTGTGATAGTCACTTCTTGAAACCATTGTGATAAATAGAGCATTTGCTGCTATGGAGCAAATGCTCTATTTATCACAATGGTTTCTGTACTACATAATTATAACATTTTCCTTTTCTCTAGTAAATGCTACTTTTCTGTAGATTCATTCAAAGATGTTGGGTCTAAAAATAGCCTATGGAGGAAATGGTTGATTGGGATACAGGCTACAGAATGCCAGAAATACTTGTTTGAATAGGTGACGAACCCAACATCAAACATTACCGATAGTATGTTGTTTATTGCATTTTATTCTTATTACTTCACCATATATATTTAATGTATGAACACAATACCTGTATAAGTTTAAATACCAATTAGAGATTAATTCCGTGATTTTCTTCAAATTCCAAGTTGACAATATTTTTCTCTGATATTGAGGTTTTTTTTAATATGCTGTCTGCTTAGGTGTCCTAAACAGAACGAGGATAAATAGCATGAGTTAATCAGTGCTTAACCCCTTACCTAACAAAGATGCATATTTCATGTCTATGCAAACAAGGAAGAACTAGATCTGGACCCGAGGTTATAAAACTTCCGAGTCTGAGTCTGAGATCATTCTCAAGTATCTGATTGGTCAGATTCTGAGCTTGCTCAGAATCTGACCAATTAGATGCTTGAGAATGATCTCAGACTCAAGCAAACAGTTTTATAACCTCGGGCCCAGACGGCTCTCGCGGAGTCTGCTGTATCATGGGTGCTTATGGGTGCTTATAGATCTGCCATGACCAAACGTTATCACAGGCGTTCAACTGATATAGGCCCCTATATTCGTAAGTCATTAAGTCTTTTGAACATCAGCATTCATAAGTACATATACAAACTGTTTGATATACAGTGAACCATCTCGAAAGCGTCCACTAAAAAGAGGTATAACTCGGCGTCTTAACCCCTTTCCTCCATAGACTATTTTTAGACACAACCTCTTTGAATCAATCTACCGAAAAGGAGCATTTACTAGAGAAAAGGGAACTTTTAGAATTGTGAAGTTTTGAAACCATTGTGATAAATAGAGCATTTGCTCATATAGGAGCAAATTCTCTATTTATCACAATGATTTCATAAAGTGACTTTTACAGAGGCGTAGAAAGGCGTATTTATGGAGGAAAGGGATAAAGGCACGTGGTATCTTAATGGAGGACAAATATTTGACAGAAAGCTCATATAGGACATTTTCTACATTAATTTCATTTTGCATGAAGTAAAATCACATATTGTCATCTATTAAGTGGTCCCATTAACCCACTTTTCTCCTATTATTTAAGGAAAACTCGTCCGGATTTCGGAACACATCCATTTTCAATATGGAGGGACTCAGCAAACATCATGTATGTTGGAATAAGCTATTGACATAAATGGGTTCAGCAAACAGTGCAGACCCTGACAGGACGACTCCTTCAGAAGTCATCTGATCTGGGTCTACACTGTTTGCCTATGTTTATCTTAAGAAAAACTGGGTAGTAATCAGGTGCGGATCCAGCATTTCAGATTTGGGTGGGGGGGGGGTTAGACTTTTTTTTAAAGGGGGGGGGGGGGGGGGCGTAGAGGTTTATGTTTGATGACATCACTACATCACTATAGGGTGTTTGTACTACAATTAGAAAAATAGCGTAATTGGGTGAGGGAAATAAAAACAAACCCAGATTAAATCATTGTTTTATTGATTTTTATTAGATCTATATCTAAAACAGTTTGTATGGACAATATTAGTGGGGCGTACGCCGGCTCCGCCCCTCTAAATCCGAGCCTGCTAATTGGTTAAAGAGATTCTCCTGTGTATCAAAAGTCGTCTCTTATCACCCCCCCCCCCCCACCCCAAACACACACACGCTATTGTCCCGCTAAGTGCGACCTGTCCCGCATTTACAAACACCTTGTATCCAGTTGACGCCCCGAGTAGATCAGCGTCTCATCAGTATAAACCCTTTCCCTCATAGACTATTTTTAGATCCAACCTCTTTGAATAAATCTACCGAAAAGGAGCATTAACTAGAGAAAAGGAAATTTTAGAACCCTATAGGAGCAAATGCTCTATTTTGCACAATGGTTTCAATAGGGTGACTTTTACAGAGGATTAAGCGAATCGAAAGTAAAAAAACAAAACTCAATCCAGATTAGAGTTTGATTAGAATCATTTTTTAACCTTTAGCCTGCTGAGAAAATATTTTTTAAAGAGTTTTTCACCTGCTACATTTTCAATATTCAAGCTATAATCAATATGTCTACCAAAATGCAATCAGGGTGTCAAACAGTTTGGATCCTGATGAAACGCCGAGTTACTCGGCGTCTCATCTGGATCCAAACTGTTTGCATAGGTATTCACTTATCCGCCCATGGCAGGCTAAAACTTAATCAAAGGGTAGCAGCACCAGGCTTAGTGCGACATTAGTTTATGATTCGTAAGTTGGGTTTTTTTTATATTGTTTTTGCATTGTTTCCGTATGACTAAAAGCTCTAAGACGGAGAAAGAAAAAAAACTTGTTTATTCATCAGCAAGAGTACATTTATGTAAGTTAGATGCTTACACACACTAACCCTTTACTCCATAAATACCCCTTAATAGGCATTGGCAAACAGAGCAGATCCAGACGCATGTACGAGTCGTATAATCATGGTCTGCTCTGTTTGCTGATGGAATTATATAGATCTGATCCTTTAGTTTTTGCAATGGTCAAAACTTCCTGTGTTCACGAGCCTGTATATAATGTTTCATTACTTATTGATTTTCAAGATGTCATTCTTTCTTACATGCATATTCATGGAATAATGGGTTAAATTATGTACAGTAAAACCTCTCTATAACGGCCAATAAATTACATTAAGTATTTTGTGTTAAAAGCAGGTGGTTGCTTAAAGCAAGGTGAAAGTAAAACAGAACGCTCCTATAGGAGCGTTCTGTTTTACTTTCACCTTGCTTTAAGCAGCCACCTGCCCTAATTACCAACCAATTCACACAATTTAATGGCCGTTATAGAGAGGTTGTACTGTAGTGTATTGCAGGGTGAAAGTCATGCAGAAAACTCCCATAGGAGTTTTCTGTATTGCTTACGCCCTGTAGTAAGTAACCGCCTCACTCATAAACACCCATATTTACATGTATTAATTTTGTGGTCGCTATAGAGAGGTTCTTTTGCATACAGTAAAACCCCGCTAATGCGACCACTTAATGAATACATATGGGTATCTTTATAAGCAGGTGGTTGCTTAATGTAGGACAAAAATAATGCAGATCGCTCCTCTAGGAGCTTTCTGCATTACTTTTTCCTACATTAAGCTACCACCTGCCTCTACCACCCAGAATTATACCTCTTTTAGGTGGTCACATTAGAGGGGTTTTACTGCATGCTAACATTTGATCAGTATTGGCGGTTAACAAATTGAATTGTATCAGAGAGAAGCTATGTGTATATTTTAATGCGTATACCACTGAACTGTATTGAAATGCGTATACTATTACATTGCATTTTAACGCGTATGTCAATGTATTGAACTTTAATACATGTACATATATACATGTAGTTACATGGTTTTTAAATGCGTATAGATGCATGTAGTTGCATTGCGGTTTAATGCGTATTCCATTGCATTAGCTGAGTTACAGAATACAGGGTACCAGGAATATTCTTTGAATATGTGACGAACCCAACATCAAACATTACCGATAGTATGTTGTTTATTGATTTTATTCTTATTACTTCACCATACATGTATATATTTAATGTATGAATACAA
Source organism: Azorinus chamasolen (assembly GCA_963576725.1). Lineage (NCBI taxonomy): Eukaryota > Metazoa > Mollusca > Bivalvia > Cardiida > Solecurtidae > Azorinus > Azorinus chamasolen. The sequence goes on along the minus strand of OY755239.1, from coordinate 91,221,942 downwards.
TACCGGTATAAGTTCAGATACCAAGTAACGATTTATTACGTGATTTTCTTCAAATTCCAGGTTGACAATATTTTTCTCTGATATTGAGTTTTTTTTATATGTTGCCTGCTTAGGTGTCTTAAACAGAACGAGGATAAATAATAACATGAGTTGACCAGTACTTAACACATTATCTCATGCGCTATTTTTAGACCCAACCCCTTTGAATAAATCTACCGAAAAGGAGCATTAACTAGAGTAAAGGACATTTTTAGAATGATGTAGTTGGAAACAATTGTGATAAATAGAGCATTTGCTCTTATAGGAGCAAATGCTCCATTTATCACAATTGTTTCAACATTCGACTTTTACAGAGTCGTCAAAAGGCGTCAATATGACAGAATGGGTTAACCCTTTAACTAACAAAGATGCATATTTCACGTCTATGCAAACAATGAAGACCTAGACCAGACCGCTATTGCTGAGTCTGCTATATTTGCTTATGGAAGTACATGTATACAACTTGTAACATACCATGGTCAAACATCTTGTGTTCATATGTTATATAAAATAGACATTCGCCCTTATATTCGTAAGTATTTGCAAATGTATTTCATATACATTTGTATATGCATACTCATGAGGTAAAGGCTATATTGCAGACACTAATAATAATTATTTTTTCTGGTGTTCTTACTGAATGCCAATAAGTTGTTGTGATTTGTTTCTGTAACGTCCGTGTCTTGCCAACAAGGTCATGTGGACACTGCATTCAATACTCGTGTGTCCTACCGTGTACATCTGTCATCACGCCCGACCATTATTGCGTCCGTCAGTAACCGTGTCCGTCCGTCACTATGTCAAAGTATTCGACAGTCGCTTTATGTGACTGTCACTCTGTCCTTTCATCTCATAGTCCTTCCATCGCTGTGTCCTTTTGTTACAGTGTCCCGCCGTCACTGTGTCCCGCCGTCACTGTGTCCCGCCGCCACTGTGTCCGCCCGTCACTATGTCAATGTATTCGAAAGTCGCTGTGTGTATCTGTCACTCTGTCCTTTCATCACTGAGTCCTTCTATCACTGTGTCCTTTCGTAACTGTGTCCTTTCGTAACTGTGTCCCGCCGTCAATGTGTCCATCCGTAACTATTTCGACAGTTACTGTGTCCGACTGTCACTGTGTCCGACCGCCACTTTGCCCTTCCGTCGATGTGTGTGACCGTCACTGTGTCCGTCCGTCACTATGTTCGACCGTTACTGTGTTCGTCCGTCAATCTGTCCATCTGTCAGTCCATTCGTCCTAGAAAGTGAAAATTACGATAGATATATACTGCTATACAAACAGATACATGGATATGTATTACATTTTTTAATATTACAGTTAAACCTCACTATAACGGCCACTAAATTGTAATAATTTGTTGATATTTAGGACAGGTGGCTGCTTAAAGCAATGTGAAAGTAAAACAGAAAGCTCCGTTCTACTTTAGTTTAAACATATTTTAGTACTCATATTTTCACAGTTGTACATATATGCCTTTTACAAATGACCACAATTAGATATACAAGTAAATGGGTTGGACCACAAGTTCTGTCAACATTAGAAAAGGTCCTCCCCATAGTATAATTTGCCTTTTCTTTATCTGTAAAATGTAAGGTTTCAGTTTCCTGAACTGTTGTTTTCAGTGGTGGAATAGTTTCACTGTTTCTATTTTCTTTAATAAGCCGTTTAAGCAGTTTCCAGTATGTCTTAGATTCGGCACTGGATGCACGGTAAACCGTTTCTTCTATGTTATTGTAAAACTGTTCTTTTGCATGTCGTTTTAATTTGTTCACTTTATTGCGAAAAGTTCTATATTTTGACCACTGGTGTTCGTTATTTAATTGTATTGCTTTGCGCTTTTGCCTATCTCTTATTCTTGAAAATTTGCGAATTTCAGAATCGTACCATGGCTTATCGTGTTATCTTATTACAACTTCTTTATAAGGTATACATTTACGCATAAAGTTCAATAGTTTATCGGTAAACATTTCGGTTGCGACATTTGTATTTTCTTCATTCAACTGATCAAAATCAGCCCGTTTATATATCCAGACCTTTCTTTTTATACAATTAGTAGTTTTCAGGGGGAAATTTGTAAGCAAGAAAGTTACTTTATGATCACTAACATAAGCTGGAATATCAATTACACCACTGTGTAGGACATCAAACTCATCTGAAATAAGAATTGGGTCTATCAATGTTGATGACGTTCGAGAAATTCGTGTAGGTTCTGTAATAACATTTTTCATATTGTTCAGAAGTAAAACTTGTATTAATTTGGTATTACTACTACTTAATTGGTCTTCGTTAATATCACCAAGAACGATTATCTTTGGATTGTATTCTTGTGCCTGTTCTATGTTTATATTAAAATCGTCCCAGAAAGACACGGTTGTATTTGGCGGGCGGTAAACAGTACACACCAGAAATGATTCTCCATGAAATTTCACCTCGACCCATAACATTTCTAAATGATCACTTTCTAAATCAGGGAGGTGTTTTGAAAATAATTCATTTGATATATAGCAGAGCAATCCACATGAAAAGGGTGTTTTGTCCTTACGGTATAATGTTGTGTTTTCCAAAATTATGTCATTTGAATTTATAGTTGCCAAAAGGTGTCTCTGTAAAGCAGAGAATATTGTAATCAAACAGGTCCGATTTTATAAATTCTAGTTTGTTTCTTATACTTCTGATATTTAGATGTAAAATGGAAATTGTGTCATAGTACGAACTATTTTGGTCCCGGAGAGGTCCCGGATTTTTTCAACATCGCTTGACATCAATACAAGAACCAGAATAGTAACTGAAAACTCAAAACTCTACTTTCACATTGCTTTAAGCAGCCACCCGCTTTTAACACAAAATACTTAGTGTAATTTAGTGGCCGTTATAGAGAGTTTTACTGTATCTATATATCTGCGATTTGTTTTGACGTACGCTTTTTCGCCGATCTAAATTGTAAACGAAACGAAATTCAATTTAGACCATTACAATGTAACCATGTATTTGAAGACATTAACACGCTTTTCTTCTTGATGGGGTTTTTATTGTCTTATTGTCTTATTACCAATCCAGGTTGTTTTGCAAATGCGATTCAGAGCTCGTCTTGGAAACAAATGTCTCAAGTTTGCATGTGAAATCCCGTGTTCACAATACTTAACCCATTCCTCCGTAGGTTATTTTTTAGATCCAACCTCTTTGAATAAATCTACCGAAAAGGAACATTAACTAGAGAAAAGGATTTTTTTTTTAGAATTTTGTAGTTTGAAACCATTGTGATAAATAGAGCATTTGCTCCTATATGAGCAAATGCTCTATTTATCACAATGGTTTCAATAGGTGATTTTTACAGAGACGTAGAAAGGCGTATTTATGGAGGAAAGCGTTAAAGCAGATAATTTACATGTTAACCCTCACACAGACACATTTGCAAACCAAACAGAATCAAGTCTGCTCCTGTAGGGTTAACTCCTTATGGGTTAATTAAAAGTGCTAAACTATACTGCTGCCTCTTGTTCTTCTATCCTGCTTAAAGACATGTTATGCAGCCATTTTACGCTTGCGTAAAACCTCGCTCGTTTATATACGAGTGTCAGTATCACCCAGGAAGTTTTAAAAGAGTGTCAGTGTCACTCAGGAAGTTTTAAAAGAGTATCAGTTTCAACAAGAACAATTTATATCAGTATCACCCAGTAAGTTTTAAAAGAGAGTCAATATTTAGGGGCTTACTGCATAACTTTCATCCTGCATTAATCAGGCGCCTGTTTAAAGGTATCTACATTCTCTATTTACCACAATGGTTTCAAAACTACACGATTCTAACATTTTTTTCTTTTCTCTTGTAAATGCTCCTTTTCGGTAGATTTATTCAGAGACTGGGTCTAAAAATAGTCTATGAGGGAATGGGTTAAAAGCTCTACTGAATATACACTGCATCCCAAGGGTAGGTAATGCTTGATGAACTAGACATTCAATGTATTAATCCATTCCCACTTAGGCTATTTTTAGACCTAACCTCTTTGATTAAATCTACCAAAAAGGAGCATTAACTAGAGAAAAGGAAATTTTCCGAATTGTGTAATTTTGAAACCATTGTGATAAATAGAGCATTTGCTCCTGTGGAGCAAATGCTCTATTTATCACGATGGTTTCATAAAATGACTTTTACAGAGGCGTCAAAAGGCGTCAATATGCGGGAATGGGTTACTAGTAATTGGTATGCATGATTTCATATACAGTAAAACGCCTCTAAACCGGAATTCTATTAGAGAAAAAAAGATACTTTTAGGCAAGTAGCTGCTTAATGCAAGGCGAAAGTCATGCAAAAAGCTACTCTAGGAGCTTTCTGCACGACTTTCACCCTGCATTAAGCTGCCACCTGTCTCCAAGAATGATATTTATACTAAAATGAACGTCCGGTTTAGAGGGTACGGGCAAACCTGACGATGGACATTTTATTTTTCAAGTAGCGATCATACTCTAGTATCACCGCTAAAGATACATGTATACACACTTTGTAAACAATGAAGACCTAAACATACCTCTTTTGTGGTTATTGGCATTATCCCATTAATTGCCATTTTATTTAACCCTTTATTTCATATAAACGCGTTTTCAAGCACTTTCAAACAGAGGAGACCCAGATCAGACGGCGATCAGGATCTGCTCTGTTTGCTAATGCAATTTTGATAAATCAGTTTCTTTACTTTCTAAAATGACTACAAGGTTCCACCTTCCATATTGCGTTATAACTATTTCGTCAATGAATATTCAGTAGTTTTTAACATTTCGAATAATCATAGAACAGGGTAAGGGTTAAGGAAATCCTGTCCAAATATTATTCTGGAACCCATCCATTTGTCATCTTGAGGGGACAACAAACAAAACAGTTGCCGGTATAAGCCATTGGCATCGATGGGTTTAGCAAACAGTGTAGACTCTGATCAGACGTCTCCTTCAGGAACCCTCTGATCCGGGTCTACCCAAGTTGCCTATGTACATTTAACCCTTTCGGTGCTAAATTTCTAATTGTCGTCTGCAATCCAATTTTTGTTAAATCATTCGGTACAATTAGAAAATGAGATAAATAAATGCAAAATGCAAAGGAACAAAGCACATATATAGAAAAAGAGATAATGGACAATTCCACTTTGAAATTGCCAATCATTGGTATGCTAAAATTCTTGTAGGAACCAACTGGTCGAGGTCATGCCTCTGTTCATAATGTCATTATAAAAAACCAGTTACTCTTCGTGACGTCATTATTTCTTACATGAATCATCATGAGGGGTGGAGCTTTCGGACTTTAGAGATCAGACTTGGGTATATGTTTAAGTAGTACAAATACAGTAAAACCTCTAAACCGGACGTTGAATTTAGTATAAATGTCGGTCTTGGATACATATGGCAGATTAAAGCAGGGGGAATGTCATACAGAAAGCTTTCTGTATGACTTTCATCCTGCATTAAGCAGCTACCTGCCTAAAAGTATCTAAATTCTTCTCTACTAGAATTTCGGTTTAGAGAGGTTATATTGTAAATGACGAGCCTTTGCCTGGTGAATATTCATATAAGAAATGATTACTATTTGAATACTAATTAGCTGAACTTTACAACTGCAGCATGAACAAAGGAACTTTACAACTGCACCGTGAACAAAGGAAGTTTACCCCTGCACCGTGAACAAAGGAACTTTACAACTGCACCGTGAACAAAGGAACTTTACCCCTGCACCGTGAACAAAGGCACTTTACCCCTGCACCGTGAACAAGGGAAGTTTTGGTCATGGCAGATACTGTACACATCTATATTATTTATAAGCAAACATCAGATCCAGATCAGACAGCTCCTACAGATGATGTCTGATCTGGATCTACTCTGTTTGCAAAGGCGTTATTATAAATTTCTGTGAAGTAAAGGATGACGTTTCTTTAATTCAAAGAAGCAATTTACAATCTTCCGATCAAATATGGGCCTAAATATCATACTGGTATGATAAAACAAAACTAATATTTAATGTAAAAGATCTAAGAAGATAAGTGACTTACGATTTTTCGCGCTAATGAGCCTATAGAGACAAACGTGTGTATTACCCACTGTCTCATCTAGATGAGCTTCATTTACAGAAAAACAATAACAAAGGGTACATAATTATCGTTAATATCCAGTTTATTATTTCTAATATTAAAGTATATGGCACAGGAAGTGCCTTTCGCTCGTTTGATAGACATGAATACAGTAAAACCTCTCTATAACGGTCACTAAATTACATCAAGTATTTTGTATTAAAGGCAGGTGGTCGCTTAAAGGAAGGTGAAAGTAAAACAGAACGCTCCTGTAGGAGCGTTCTGTTTTACTTTCACCTTGCTTTAAGCAGCCACCTGTCTTAAATACCAATTAATTAACACAATTTGGTGGCCGTTATAGAGAGGTTTTACTGTAGTTCCAACAATTGGTAAACTCTTAAGCCGTCATTCGCATTCTGACTCGAACTCGGAAACAGTTTGGCTCCAGATGAGATATCGAGTGACTCGTCGTCTCATCAAGATCCACGCTATCCAACACACGGTTAGTAGGTTATTGAAAGCTTGACCAAATTGGATGTAAAGAAATATATACAAAACATCGGAGTCAAATCAAACACTATTTCAACAGCAGTGCGAGGGCTAGATTGTCCCTCACTTTTCGTTATTCTTGAAATATTACAACAAAGAGTGATGGTACTTATGTACTCCATATTCAAGAAATAATATTTTAATGACATAAAACAATGTATAAATACCAGTAAATGAATGCTAATTAATGGTAATTAACCCTTTCCCTCATAGGCTATTTTTAGGTCCTACCTCTTTGAAGAAATCTACCGAAAAGGAGCATTTACTAGAGAAAAGGAAAATTTTAGAAATGCGTAGTTATGAAACCATTGTGATAAATAGAGCATTTGCTCCATAGGAGCAAATGCTCTATTTATCACAATGGTTTCAAAAAGTGACTTTTAAAGAGGCATAGAAAGGCATATTTATGGAGGAAAGGGATAACTCTTCCCGTTCTCCATGAATTAACTCGCATTTACCAACTGTTTAGATCCAGAGTAAATCAGGATCCAAACTGTTTGACATTCAGGATCCAAACTGTTTGACATTCAGTAAATAGTTTCGCAAAATCTTGATCAAACGGCAGTAGTCGAACTTGAAGCAGATCCAAATTTAAGCATACATTATTGTTAAAGTTATATAAGTGTTATGACGCGAAATGGATGTGGAGCAAGACTTTAACCCTTTCCCTGTTCTATATTTATTCCAAATTCCAATACCTACTGAATATTCATAGACAGATAGTTACAATGAAATACGGAAGGTGGAACATTGTAGCCAATGAAACAGATCTATCAAATTCCATTAGCAAACAGAACAGACCCTGATCAGACGGTCCTTATAGGAGCCATCTGATCTGGGTCTACTCTGTTTGCAAATGCGTGAAAACACGTACATATGAGGGAAAGGGTTAAAATTCGTTTGTATGTATTGTCTGATCTGGAGTGACGAGTCGTGTGATCACCATGTAAACTGTTCAGCACTGCCACACATCTCTGATATGGAAAATCATACACAAGCTTCCGGGTTGCCATATCAAAAGAAATGATGGCACTTAAATCAGTAGGTGATTCTCAGATACTGATAGGGATCTCAGATACTGACGTGGTTCTCAGATACTGATGCGGCTCTCAGATATTGACGTGGTTCTCAAGTGGTTCTCGGATACTGATGTGGTTCTCAAGTGGTTCTCAGATACTGATGTGGTTCTCGGACACTGATGTGGTTCTCAGATACTGGTGTGGTTCTCAGATACTGATGTGGTTCTCAGATAATGATGTGGTTCTCAGATACTGACGTGGTTCTCAAGTGGTTCTCAGATACTGATGTGGTTCTCAGATACTGGTGTGGTTCTCAGATACTGATGTGGTTCTCGGACACTGACGTGGTTCACAGATACTGACGTGGTTCTCATGATAATGATGTGGTTCTCAGATACTGACGTGATTCTCAGATAAAGATGTGGTTCTCAGATACTGACGTGATTCTCAGATACTGGCGTGGTTCTCAGGTGGTTCTCAGATACTGACGTGATTCTCAGATAATGATGTGGTTCTCAGATACTGACGTGATTCTCAGATAATGATGTGGTTCTCAGATACTGACGTGATTCTCAGATACTGGCGTGGTTCTCAGGTGGTTCTCAGATACTGACGTGATTCTCAGATACTGACAGTAGTTAGGACACATGTACGTATTTTCGTAAATAACTCATTTATCAGGGTTCCTCCGATGTTAATTCATGCAAACCTTTGCAAACAGTTTATCAAAATGAATGGAACAAAAATACTTCCAACATTCTTGAAAGCAGGCGACACTAGATGCATGTACATGTATACAGGTATATAAGTTTTAACCCTTTCGGTGCCAACTTTCTAATTGTCGTCTGCACTCCAAATTTTATTAAATCATTCGGTACAATAAGGAAATGAGATAAATAAATGCAAAGTTCAAAGGAATAAAGAACAGATATAGAAATGGTGTTTGCGACAAAAAGTGTAGTCCCTGATCAGACGCCGCCTTGAAAAGGCGGCGTCTGATCTGGGACTTCGCTATTTGTCGTGGTGCATTTATGCGACCTCGGCGGTGAAAGGGTTAATCCAGGGAAGCCATCTGATCTGATTCTGTTCGGTTTGCAAATGTGTCTGTGTGAGGGTTAACATGTAAAATAATATCTGTTTTAACCCTTTCCTCCATAAATACGCATTTCTACGCCTCTGTAAAAATCAGCTATTGAAACCATTGATAAATAGAGCCTTTGCTCCTATAGGAGCAAATGCTCTATTTATCACAATGGTTTCCAGCTACAAAATTCTAAAATTTTCATTTTCTCTAGTTAATGCTCCTTTTCAGTAGATTTATTCAAAGAGGTTGTATTTAAAAATAGCCTATGAGGGAATGGGTTAAATCTGATCTGATGTACGTTTTCTTACTAGGGATGCAGTTTCTGTGAATCCAAACGAAAATATGGACAGCATTGAATTATCTATTGAATTTAATACCAAAGGAAAACTCACACATTTATAAATACCGTTGTCGGTGAATTTCTAAAGGAATTGAAATAGAAGATGACCACTAAGTCGATATATCAACATAAATAGTGTTAGATATAAATTACGGGAGATTTTTTTTTTATCTCTATTTGATCTAAACTTGGTTAACATATATATTTTCGAAATGAGAAACCAAATTCGATGACCCTTTCAACGACTGTCTATGCTATGTAGAAGGTTACATGAGTACATGGGTGTGGTGGAAATGTCTAAGGTACACGGTCTATGACCATGATCCCAGCTAATATTTGTAAAAGGGAAATACAGTTGAACTTCGATAACTCGAAATTCAAGGGACGATGCAAATTACTTCGAGATAACAGAGAGTCGTGTCATCCGAGTTTTAAATCTTGACAATTTCTCAGATTCACAGCTTAATGTATGTCTAAACTCTAAAGTAATACTGAAAGCTCTTAAAGGAACCATACCCAACAAGAGCTTTCAGCATTACTTTAGACATGCATTAAGCGATATGCACAGTGATACAGTTTTGATTAATGCTGTATTATACATTTTGGAAGGCATAAAACGTTTACTTTGAACTGTCTCGAAGTTCCAGTTATTCGAGTTCGAGATATCAAATATCAATACTGAAATTCCGGACCTTGAAGCACAATGGTTCGAATATAACTTGGACAAAAGAAAACAGAGTAATCTTATTTATCTACAACCCATCATCCACATCATACAAACAGTATCAAAGATAGATGAATAGATACATTTATTTAGTACGATGTACATTTCGCATGACAAACTAAAAAGACACATAGCAAAAGATGTATGGCAAATTATCATGTCAAATTACATAAATACTAAGGAAAACACAAAAAAGAGAAACTCGACTGTTATTTCCATTGTAGTTCTTATAGGTGTGTGTAGTTGACCTGGCACAAAAGTAAAACTGTGAGTTCTATTTTACATTCAGTAAATTCACGATTATTCGAATACGCACATACGTATCTTTATCGATCTTTACGACAGGTGGCAGCTTAATACACGATGGAATTCATACAGAAAGCTCCCCTGTGAGCTTTATGCATGACTTCTACCCTGCACCAAGTAGCTATCTGCTTAAATGTGTTTAAATTATTCCATGTTTAAATTTCGAATTATCGAGATTTTGCTGTATTAGACATTTTATCGAGTTTGACAATACAGTAAACCCTTCTAATGCGACCAATTAATGAATAAACATGGGTGTCTTTATAAGCAGGTGGTTGCTTAATGCAGGACGATAGTTATGCAGAAAGCTCCTATAGGAGCTTTCTGCATAACTTTCGTTCTGCATTAAGCTCCCACCTGTCTTTGCCACTGCGAATTAAGCCCCTGTTTGCTGGTCGCATTAGAGGGGGTTTACTGTATATTTATTCTGTAGCAACTACAAATAAATAACGTACCGCATAAATGTGAAGACTGTAGAATGCCTTCCTAAGAATAAAACCAGTCTGAAGACCTATACTGTTAACATCTCATTTACATAAATACTTGAATAGCTTTGATCTAATATTTCGACCAATAAGGGCCTTTTTCAAAGATTATATATTATTTTCTTCGTTGTGATCTCATTTACAATTAATATGTTAGATCTCTAACTACAAGTATTGTTCTTGACATGTTGTGCTTTAAAACTATAGCGAAAGATGTGTAGAACATCCAAAATAGACCACTGAAGATTCCAACCTTACACACGTATACAATGGAGACCACAGCAAATGAAATTAGAACACTTGCATATGGCATAAAATATTAAAGTACGATGTTGCACATATGTAGGACAGCCTCGCACACGACTCACGACATTTGAAAAATGGCACGTTTGTGAAGCTACTCGACACCTGGAGCATGCTTACATGCTAGTTAGCTCTATGTCAAAACTTTTCGTGCCTACTTATTAGCTCTATGCCAAAACTTATAGACGTATGTCTGTTTTAGTTGCTGCTGTAAGATCTTTTAAGTTTGTTTTGCTGTTCCTGTTGTTTATGTTTTGACCAGGCTTTCTGTGTCGTTTATCTAAATGCTTCCTAATGACAGTGTTTATAAGTAATCATGTTATGACCAAGTTCATTCATTTTATATGTGCAGCTTTGGGAACTAATTTGCTGTTATGATACCCGGACAGTTATTGTCAACAGAACGACATTTTTGTATATGTATCGTCAACTTCAGCGAAGTACCGAAGTCAATCCGTCGCCAGGGACTCCTTGTAAATGTGCTTAATACATGCATGTGTGCTTAATACATGTATGTTCAAATATTTGTATATCTTATTTGTAACTCTTATGAAATGTTTCATAGAATGGGATAGTGTGATGTTGTATTGTTTCTATGTGACCGATTTGAATACAGATTATTGTATCATGTACAGTTAAACCTCTCTATAACGGCCACTAAATTGTGTTCATTAGTTGGTATTTAGGGCAGGTTACTGCTTAAAGCAATGTGAAAGTAAAACAGAACGCTCCTATAGGAGCGTTCTGTTTTACTTTCACTTTGCTTTAAGCAGCCACCTGCCTTTAACACAAAATACTTGATGTAATTCAGTGGCCGTTATAGAGAGGGTTTACTTTTTTTTTCGATTCGTTCAATCTTTTGAGAAACTAATTGACCGAGTCTACAATAGCTTTGAATCAGACTAGGTGCCGATATATCTGTATCGCATCTGATTGACAATACCAGTCAGGTCACCATTTGGTTGGTAGGAATTGGCACCGGAATTCGTGTTTTGTGTTATGTCTGTGAATGCTGTGTAACATGTAACAATGTACAAACAAATGTATTTAGAAAGCCCTTAATATTTGTTAAACTTCGTTGTTTAATATGCTTAATGTTTAATATTTTTCGTCTTGATATGCGTCCTGTTATGTTTTGTCTTGTGGTTATACCGTTTCTTGTTTGATGGTGTTTGTTGCGGTGTCATTTCGTATGTGGCTCTCCCTGTTTGACTATTTTTCCATATTGTTAAGGATTCATATTGAATAGAACCGTCTCTTAATATAACAAAACATCCCGCAATAATACTTGAATAGTGAAAAAATAATTGAAACTACATGTACGTGTACTAATTTGCACACTACGCCTTATGGAAATTAATTGTGACAAGTTAAATCAAAATTACTTTCAAACTACGAAACAGTTTGCCCAAAGAGCATGCATGCAAGGATTATTTTAGTCAATACACACTTCAAAAGTACGATTAATTTGTCAGACTATAGAATAAACCTTGCACATCTACATCTATTTGTATTTGTTTGCAGAAAGATTGACCTATTTGCGTTGGAACAGTAGCAGTACATATACAGTTGAACTTCGATATCTCGAACTCGGATAACTCGATCTTCGGGATAACTCGAACTAAATGTTCAGTCCTTCCAAAATCTTACAATACAAAATTGTTAAAAAATGTATCACTACACATACATGTAACTACAAACACTAGTGACAGCTTAATGCAGGTCGAAAGTAATGTTGAAAATGAGCTTTCAGCATTACCTCAGACCTGCATTAAGTTGAGCTTGAGATATCGGTCACATTATAAATCGGATGACTCGAACCTCTGTTATCTCGAACCAATTTGTATGGTCCCTTGAAGTTCGAGATATCGAAGTTCAATTGTAGTTCGAATCATAAACATGTATATATAGACATTGCATTAGTTGTAGAGGAAACACTAAGTCCAAGGGCATATGACTCTGGATCAATTGATAAATCAGGCAAACTAGCTACACAGAAAATGCATTTTCTAGTGTTCCTTTCTGTACACTATTTATATACTGCAATATCTCACTACAATTTGTGAAGTGCACACATCTCTACTTCAATACTTTGCCAACGTAGGCGGACAGACATGACAAATATGTCTTGCGCATTAACATGCTATCGAGGCAGTTGGCTGAAAGTTGAATTAATCCATTCCCTCATATAAACGCATTTTCAAGCATTTGCAAACATAGTAGACCAAGATCTGTCTGATCAGGATATGATGTTGCTTATGAAATGATAATACAGTTAAACCTCTCTATAACGGCTACTAAATTGTGTTAATTAGTTGGTATTTAAGGCTGGTGGCTGCTTAAAGCAAGGTGAAAGTAAAACAGAACGCTCCTATAGGAGCGTTCTGTTTTACTTTTACCTTGCTTTAAGCAGCCACCTGCCTTTAACACACACTATTTTATGCAATTATATGGCCGTTATAGAGAGGTTTAACTGTAGGTCTGACTTTATAGTTCCTTGCAATACATACCAAACAATCTTGTGTACACATGTCGCACGTCATCATTTGTTACATGAATATTCAGCAGGGAAAGGGTTAAAACATTTTTCTGCAGAGTGTCAAGGGTATATCGCACTATTAACAGGTGCATTGACAATATCAGGCAAACATGAAGGTCTAAGTTCAAGTTTTAAGGTCTAAGTTCATTTCCAGTATACGCTCGTAGTTTTGCATACCTACACGTCATGGTGAATTTTATGTCTTAAAAGTTTGACCAACTGTAACATCAAGACACGTCACACACATGTGCATGTTGATATGCACCATATTAGGCATACAATAAAGTCCGCGTTCAAAGGAATGTAACTATAAAATACCTGATCTTAGCCCTTTCCCCCATGAATACGCATGTAAGAAATAGTGACTTATCATGGACATTAAATTTTATAATGGCACGTTGCAGAAATTGTAGAATCGGATCTATATTATTCAATAAGAAAACAAAGCAAATCCTAAGGATCTGTCTGGTCTGTATCTGCTCTGTTTGCAAAAGTGTTAAAAATCCCATTGTATTTTATTGAAATAAAATATGTTTAAACTAAACATGGATCGTTTCAAACATTTTCCCTTCTCTCTTAACCCTTTCACCGCCAATGTCGCAAAAATGCACCATACCAAATAGTGCAGTCCCAGATCAGACGCCGCCTTTTCAGGGCGGCGTCTGATCAGGGACTACACTTTTTGTCTCAGTATCCAGCTCTAGATCTGTAGTTTATTCCCTTGAATTATGTGTTCATTTTTCTCATTTCCTTATTTTACCGAATGAATTAACAAATTTGGGTTGCAGATGACAATTAGAAATTTGGCGTCGAAAGAGTTAAACCAGTATGACTGGCATTTAAAAACTGCTTTGGTCCAATCTGTTTGACACTTGGCGAATAGTTTGTCAAAAGTTTCATCGAATCCGAATTAGTCAACAGTGCACCAGTCAGATTAAATCTGAACAGCCTTTATTTATTTTTACAGTGAGATAAGGCAAATTTACCGTAATACATGAAGGTTCACGGTTAATAGCTCATTTTCCGTATAGGATGGTTGATTGTCATTTAGAGATTGGTGATCAATGTTGCCTTTCTGTGTTCCTATATCATATCGAAATGATATACATGTATAGTCTTCTATATTCGACTTGAAGGGGGGAAATGTTACGGCGGATAGTTCTCAGGCTATTTGTACAGCCAAGATGATGTGGAGTGCCCAATCAGGAACCTCGGAGTCATGGGTTCGATCTCCACTCACGATACATACATTTCTTGTAGCATAAATATGTCAGCGACTCCTTTCAACTGACGCATTTCTCTTGATTTCCTTAGATCTGACAACAATATCATTGAGTATATGTGCGCTACGTTATTTTTGTCTGTAAGAATCGTCATCTACATCCAGTCTTATTCTTTCTAAGATTCCTCCCTAAAACATAGTCTTTAGTAATACAGTTTAACTTCGATATCTCGAACTCGGATAACTCGAAGTTCGGATAACTCGAACTAAAAGTTCGATCCTTCTGAAACTTACAATGCAAAATTGCTCTAAAATGTATTACTACGCATATCTAGAAACACGTGTGTCAGCTGAATGCAGATCTAAAGTAATGCTGGAAGCTCCTACAGGAGCTTTCAGCATTACTTTAGACCTGCATTAAGCTGCTGATATTTTAAGAAATTATCTAGATCATAAATAGGATAACTCGAACTTAAGTTATCTCGAACTAATTTGTTTGGTCCCTTGAAGTTCGAGATATCGAAGTTGAACTGTAGTAATACCAAAGGATCTATCCCGATGAGACGTCGAGTCATTCGGTGTCTCATTTTGGAGCTAAACGTTTTACATATATGTTCACAACATCGCTGCTGCCGTACAAAGAATTAACAAGACATATAAATGTATCAAACCATAGCTTCTAAAGCTACCATCGTCAGATTGTATTATAACACGCAATGTGCGCTCTTATCCCGTCATTAAACTATTGTTTGGTAAACCTGGTTTAAATATGTTGGATTTAGTTAGATTTTTTTTTTAATTAATCAACGTTTCCATAAATGTTTGGCCTAATGTCCAACAACTGTTTGTACTAATAAGAGACCTAGACCTTTCCGCGTCTGAATTGGCCCCAAGTTGTTCGCAGTGTTAGTTCTGTTTAAAAATGCATAATGGTTGAAGATTCTGCCAAGAAATTCCTCCGGCTTTATTATCTTAATGTCATAAACGCCTGAATGATTTTAGGCGCGTCAGTATATCTTGTTGTACCATGCCTTTTGTACATGTGTATTATGCTCTCAGTGCATGCCAACTATGCCCTTTGCATATATGTATCGTGTCCTTAGTATATGTATATCATGTCATTAGTACATGTACATTGTGTCAACAGTGCATACATACAATGTCCACTGTATCGTGCCCTTAGTACACGATGGTAGTGTGCTTAGTACATGCCCATAGTGTCCTTAGTCATTAGCACCGTACTCTTAGTACAGCAGTATCACGCCTAAAGTACATGTGCATCGTGCCCTTCATGCCTGTGTATCGTGCCCTTAGTACATGGGTATCGTATCTTAAGTACATGTACATGTGAACCGTTACCTTAATATACGTGTATCGTGTCCTTAGTACATGTCTATTGTGCCTTAGTAAATGCGTATCGTACCCTTAGTACGTGTCCTTAGTGAATGTGTATCGTGTCCTTAGTGCATGTGTATCGTGTCCTTAGTACATGTGTATCGTGTCAATAGTATATGTGTACCTTGTCCTTAGAAAATGCGCTTCGTGTCCTAAGTGCATGTGTATCGTGCCCTTAGTGCATGCGAATCCCGCCCTTAGTACACGTGTATCATTCCTTAATATAGTAATGCTCTTTTCTGTGTCAGCCAGCCCAACATGTTGAGTCCAACATTACAGCCAAAGGTCATAGATTCAGGGCAGTGGACCGGTTCGCATATCTGTTACGAAACGCAACTATCGATGACAAGGAGAAGACCAGGAGCTAATGCAATCTTCGGCAGACAAAGCGCCATTAGTCTTGAGATCAAGGTGAATGTCTACGGGGCTTTAGTTCTCATCAAACTACTCTACGCCTGCGAAACGTGGGCAATGCCAACGTCATTCCATGAAGCCGAACCAATTCCACACAAAGTGTCACAGTAAGCTACCGAACAGGACAGGAAATTCTCACAAAAGCTACACTTCCCTGTATCTTCACGTCCAGATGCAGAACTTAGTTGGGCCGGACATGCTCGCATACCACACCACCGATTGCCCAAAAGGCTGTTCTATGGTGAGCTGCAACACAGGAAGAGGTCCCATGGAGGTCAGAAGAAACGTTTAAAAGACACCTTTAAAACATCCCTGAACGCTTTTACGACCAATCCTTTCAGAACAATGTAAATGTCACTTGTGAAGTCTGGCCCCAGATGAGACGTCACCATAACTCGGCATTTAATCAGGATCAACGTGTTAACGTTGATAACATGGCCTAGGATACATGTATCCACTTTTTCACGTTGAACGCGGGACCTATTACATTAATTAATGCCAAGGGTATCACCTTTTTAATGTTTCAAACAGTTTCAATATGAAAAGAAAATCCGATAATCGATCAGAGTTAAACGAGGGCCGCCAAGTTGTCACATGTGGTTGGGTCAGTTGGTACTCGAGACTGTGTTCTCTATCCTCATACATTGACCATTTGTCTGTTGAAGACAATACTCAGTCTTGTCTCTTACCTTGGTGTGTATCTCAACAAATATACATGTACGATAATGCTGCATTGTTTCTGTTACTAGCTGTAGCCAAAGTACAATAGAAGCTGTCTGCAACGACCACTCGAAATATTTCTAATTCAGTTTAGTGAGGCAAGTACAGTTTAACACGTCTTAACCCTTTCCTCCATAAATACGCCTTTCTACACCTCTGTAAAAGTCACTTTTTTAAACCATTGTGATAATTAGAGCATTTGCTCATTAGGAGCAAATGTTCTATTTATCACAATGATTTCAGAACTACACAATTCTAACTTTTTCCTTTTCTCTAGTTAATGCTCCTTTTTGGTAGATTCATTCAAAAAGGTTGGATCTAAAAATAGTCTATGAGGTAAGGGTTAAGCGACCATCAAATAAAGGTCTACTTATGGACTTATGGGTCTGTACGTAAGGCAGGTGGTAGTTTAAAAAGGTAAAATTAAGGCAGAAAGCTTTCTGCATTACTTCTGTCCTTCATTAATCAACCACCTGCTTTTTAAGACTCCTATGCTCAATAAACGAATGGTTGCTTAATTTAACCCATTCCCTCACTTGACGACTCTGTAAAAGTCACTTTATGAAACCATTGTGATAAATAGAGCATTTGCTCCTATAGGAGCAAATGATGTATTTATCACAATGGTTTCAAACTACAACATTCTAAAATTTTCCTTTTCTCTAGTTGATGCTCCTTTTCGATAGATTTATTCAAAGAGGTCGTATCTAAAAATAGCCTATGAGGGAATGGGTTAAGACAGGGTCCAGTGTATTTCCTTAATGTAAGATATTTCTACATTATTTTGTTCTCTATTAAGGGACCACCTTCTCCTTCGACACCCGTATTTATTCATTATGTGGGGCTAAAT
This sequence comes from Azorinus chamasolen, assembly GCA_963576725.1. Taxonomy (NCBI): domain Eukaryota; kingdom Metazoa; phylum Mollusca; class Bivalvia; order Cardiida; family Solecurtidae; genus Azorinus; species Azorinus chamasolen. Next base: position 91,203,905 of record OY755239.1, on the reverse strand, counting down.
GGATTTTTGTTACTGTTATAGTCTGCTTAAAGTGTCTGAAAATGTGTTTGTCGCCATTCACATCTAAATTTGAAGTAATTAACTCCCTGTACATTCCAATATAAGAAATAATGACATCATGAATAATATCATTCCATTAGGAACAGAGTAGACCATACAGGAGCCATCTGATCTTGATCTGTTATGAAAATGCGTATTTATGGAGTGAAAGGTGAAGCAAACCAATGCCATCTTTATGCGAGGTAAAAGACCCCCAAGCAACGCTTCCAGGAGGAAGGAAATAAAAACGTTTTTCTCGGGGCCCCATTCGTTATCGTGTCCAATATAAGCAACTAAAGAAATGTTCTTAACCCTTTCACCGCCGATGTCGCATAAATGCACCACGATAAATAGTACAGTCCCAGATCAGACGCCACCTTTTCAAGGCGGCGTCTCATCAGGGATTTCACTTTTTGTCTCAATCTCTATTTCTATATATGTGCTTTGTTCTTTTGAAATTTGCATTTATTTATCTCATTTCCTTATTGTACCGAATGATTTAACAAATACAATGTATTGGATTACAGACAATAATTAGAAATTTGGCGCCAAAAAGGTTAATAGAGATATTAGCAAAAAGTATTGTAGAGGATTTCTTTACTTTCGCCGCCAACGACGTCCTAAAGCAACTCACGGGGCTTGCTGCATTGGGCGAATGTGTGATTATCTGTAACGACACGTCGTGGAACGCGGCGTCTCATCAGGATCCGAACTGTTTGACGCTCCAGTTTGTGTTTTAGGAAAATAATCAACTCTAATATCAAAATACGAGCAAATTAAAATTACTTGGCGCCAAAAGAGTTAAAAAGCCGGCTGATGAGGATCCTCACTGTTGGTTTGTGCTGATGAGGGACCTCACTGTTTGTTTGTGATGATGAGGGACCTCACTGTTTGTGTGTGATGATGAGGGTCATCACTGTTTGTTTGTGCTGATGAGGGACCTCACTGTTTGTTTGTGATGATGAGGGTCATCACTGTTTGTTTGTGATGATGAGGGTCATCACTGTTTGTTTGTGCTGATGAGGGACCTCACTGTTTGTTTGTGCTGATGAGGGACCTCACTGTTTGTTTGTGATGATGAGGGTCATCACTGTTTGTTTGTGATGATGAGGGTCATCACTGTTTGTTTGTGCTGATGAGGGACCTCACTGTTTGTTTGTGATGATGAGGGTCATCACTGTTTGTTTGTGATGATGAGGGTCATCACTGTTTGTTTGTGCTGATGAGGGACCTCACTGTTTGTTTGTGCTGATGAGGGACCTCACTGTTTGTTTGTGATGATGAGGGTCATCACTGTTTGTTTGTGCTGATGAGGATCATCACTGTTTGTTTGTGCTGAAGAGGCCCCTCACTGTTTGTTTGTGTTGATGAGGGACCTCACTGTTTGTTTGTGATGATGAGGGTCATCACTGTTTGTTTGTGCTGATGAGGATCCTCACTGTTTGTTTGTGCTGAAGAGGCCCCTCACTGTTTGTTTGTGCTGAAGAGGCCCCTCACTGTTTGTTTGTGCTGATGAGGATCCTAACTGTCCGTTTGTGCTGCCAAGGACCCTAACTGTTTGTTTGTGTTGATGAGGGACCTCACTGTTTGTTTGTGATGATGAGGGTCCTCACTGTTTGTGCTGATGGGGACCCTCGCTGTTTGTTTGTGCTGATGAGGACCCTCACTGTTTGTGCTGATGGGGACCCTCGCTGTTTGTTTGTGCTGATGGGGACCCTCACTGTTTGTTTGTGCTGATGAGGATCCTCACTGTTTGTTTGTGCTGATGAGGATCCTCACTGTTTGTTTGTGCTGAAGAGGCCCCTCACTGTTTGTTTGTGCTGAAGAGGCCCCTCACTGTTTGTTTGTGCTGATGAGGATCCTAACTGTCCGTTTGTGCTGCCAAGGACCCTAACTGTTTGTTTGTGTTGATGAGGACCCTCATTGTTTGTTTGTGCTGATGAGGACCCTCGCTGTTTGTTTGTGCTGATGAGGACCCTCACTGTTTATTTGTGCTGATGAGAGCCCCCACTGTTTGTGTGTGCTGAAGAGGACCCTCACTGTTTGTTTGTGCTGAAGAGGACCCTCACTGTTTATTTGTGCTGATGAGAGCCCCCACTGTTTGTGTGTGCTGAAGAGGACCCTCACTGTTTGTTTGTGCTGACGAGGTCCCTCACTGTTTGTTTATGCTGATGAGGACCCTCACTGTTTGTTTGTGCTGATGAGGGCCCTCTGTGTTTGTTTGTGCTGATGAGGACCCTCACTGTTTGTTTGTGATGATGAGGGTCATCACTGTTTGTTTGTGATGATGAGGGTCATCACTGTTTGTTTGTGCTGATGAGGGACCTCACTGTTTGTTTGTGATGATGAGGGTCATCACTGTTTGTTTGTGATGATGAGGGTCATCACTGTTTGTTTGTGCTGATGAGGGACCTCACTGTTTGTTTGTGCTGATGAGGGACCTCACTGTTTGTTTGTGATGATGAGGGTCATCACTGTTTGTTTGTGATGATGAGGGTCATCACTGTTTGTTTGTGCTGATGAGGGACCTCACTGTTTGTTTGTGATGATGAGGGTCATCACTGTTTGTTTGTGATGATGAGGGTCATCACTGTTTGTTTGTGCTGATGAGGGACCTCACTGTTTGTTTGTGCTGATGAGGGACCTCACTGTTTGTTTGTGATGATGAGGGTCATCACTGTTTGTTTGTGCTGATGAGGATCATCACTGTTTGTTTGTGCTGAAGAGGCCCCTCACTGTTTGTTTGTGTTGACAGACAGACAGACAATATCTTTATTTTCATCTCAGATGAGGACCCTCACTGTTTGTTTGTGCTGATGAGGGCCCTCTGTGTTTGTTTGTGCTGATGAGGACCCTCACTGTTTGTTTGTGATGATGAGGGTCATCACTGTTTGTTTGTGATGATGAGGGTCATCACTGTTTGTTTGTGCTGATGAGGGACCTCACTGTTTGTTTGTGCTGAAGAGGCCCCTCACTGTTTGTTTGTGTTGACAGACAGACAGACAATATCTTTATTTTCATCTCAGATGAGGACCCTCACTGTTTGTTTGTGCTGATGAGGGCCCTCTGTGTTTGTTTGTGCTGATGAGGACCCTCACTGTTTGTTTGTGATGATGAGGGTCATCACTGTTTGTTTGTGATGATGAGGGTCATCACTGTTTGTTTGTGCTGATGAGGGACCTCACTGTTTGTTTGTGATGATGAGGGTCATCACTGTTTGTTTGTGATGATGAGGGTCATCACTGTTTGTTTGTGCTGATGAGGGACCTCACTGTTTGTTTGTGCTGATGAGGGACCTCACTGTTTGTTTGTGATGATGAGGGTCATCACTGTTTGTTTGTGATGATGAGGGTCATCACTGTTTGTTTGTGCTGATGAGGGACCTCACTGTTTGTTTGTGATGATGAGGGTCATCACTGTTTGTTTGTGATGATGAGGGTCATCACTGTTTGTTTGTGCTGATGAGGGACCTCACTGTTTGTTTGTGCTGATGAGGGACCTCACTGTTTGTTTGTGATGATGAGGGTCATCACTGTTTGTTTGTGCTGATGAGGATCATCACTGTTTGTTTGTGCTGAAGAGGCCCCTCACTGTTTGTTTGTGTTGACAGACAGACAGACAATATCTTTATTTTCATCTCAGATACACAAGGTACAACATGAGGAATTTTTATAAATCGTTTTTAACATAAAATGAAAACATACATTCCGGTCAATGTGTAAATTTCAAAAGCTTTTGAGTGTGGAGGTTGATTTAAATGTTTAGAGAAATTATTATACCTATCCAGAGCAGACAATATAGTGGAAAGTTGATTGTCTGTTCCAGACAGGTACCGTAATATCCGGGAGGGAGAAATATTGTAATTGACACGCTGAGTTGTGACAGGTATGGCCTAGATGTCGTCCACTGAGTGCACGCTTTGACCCGGGCCATACTAGTATTCTCGTGCTCGTTAGTAATGATTAAATAACCGCGTTAGTTTTGTGAATGGAATACTTTTGATGGTTACGAAATACAACTACATTATTATACATGGAAGAGCATGAAATGAAAATAACTGAATTATGCGGACAAGGTAAGTATTTCAGTGTAGAGAATGGGTTAGCAAATGACTGGTTTTCTTCAATCTCGTACTTAATGGTGCGTGAGCAGAAGTCCAGTGGTTTGCCCAGATTAACTAACCGCCATCCTGCTACGGACAGATCAGTGAAATCTTTACAAACAGTTTGGATCCAGACGGGGTGCCGAGTTACTCGGCGTCTAATCAGGATCCTAACCGTCCTAGGCAAATAGAAAAACTTCTTCAAATAATTTATACTGAATGTATAATAGTGCTGAAAAGTACGCTGTTGCCTTTTTAAATACACACATATATATATACAACATATGAAAAAGCATGATGAAAGCGTCGTTAATCCATTGCTTCTTGAACATTGCAAGATGGGTAACGCCAGATCTCGAACAATTCCGTATATAGGGACTGTCTAGTCTGGGTATGACCGCTTGTCTATGCATTATCCATTAAACCATTGCTTCAAACAGGTACTATTTGGTGCATTTGCAGGCTGGGTGGATCCAGACCGGACAGCTCCATCATGCATTATCTTAGCTATGGTTCAGTATTTTACACAATCATTAAACCAATGCTTCAAACATATCCCATTTGGCGCATTTGCAAGCTGGGTTGATCCAGACCGGACAACCCCTATAGGAGCTCCTGTTGGAGTTGTCTAGTCCGGGTCCGCCCTTTTGTCTATGCATTATCTTAGTTATGATTCAACATTTGACACAATCATTAAATATTTGCTTCGAATATATTACCATTTGTCACATTTGTAAGCTGGGTAGATCCAGACCGGACAGCCCCCATAGGAACTGTCCAGTCTGGGTCTGCCCGCTTGTCTATGCTTTATCTTAATTATGTTTTAACATTTGACAAAATCATTAGACAATTGCTTCAAACATAACACATTTGGCGCATTTGCAAGCTGGGTAGATCCAGACCGGACAGCCCCTATAGGAGCTGTCCAGTCTGGGTCTGTCCCGCCTGTCTATGCATTATCTTAGTTTTGTTTCAACATTTGATACAATCATAAAACCATTGCTTTAAACAGAGACACTTTGGCGCCTTTGTGAGCTGGGTAGGTCCAGACCGGACAGCTCCAATAAGATAATAGGAGCTGTCCAGTCTGGGACTGCCGCCGCTTGTCTATGCATTATTTTATTTATGTTTTAACATTTGACAAAATCATAAAACGATGACATTTGGCGCAAGTGCAAGCTGGGTCGATCCATACCGGACAGCTCCTACAGGGACCTCACTGTTTGTTTGTGATGATGAGGGTCATCACTGTTTGTTTGTGCTGATGAGGATCCTCACTGTTTGTTTGTGCTGAAGAGGCCCCTCACTGTTTGTTTGTGCTGAAGAGGCCCCTCACTGTTTGTTTGTGCTGATGAGGATCCTAACTGTCCGTTTGTGCTGCCAAGGACCCTAACTGTTTGTTTGTGTTGATGAGGGACCTCACTGTTTGTTTGTGATGATGAGGGTCCTCACTGTTTGTGCTGATGAGGACCCTCGCTGTTTGTTTGTGATGATGAGGACCCTCACTGTTTGTGCTGATGGGGACCCTCGCTGTTTGTTTGTGCTGATGGGGACCCTCACTGTTTGTTTGTGCTGATGAGGATCCTCACTGTTTGTTTGTGATGATGAGGGACCTCACTGTTTGTTTGTACTGATGAGGACCCTCGCTGTTTGTTTGTGCTGATGAGGACCCTCACTGTTTGTGCTGATGGGGACCCTCGCTGTTTGTTTGTGCTGATGGGGACCCTCACTGTTTGTTTGTGCTGATGAGGATCCTCACTGTTTGTTTGTGCTGATGAGGATCCTCACTGTTTGTTTGTGCTGAAGAGGCCCCTCACTGTTTGTTTGTGCTGAAGAGGCCCCTCACTGTTTGTTTGTGCTGATGAGGATCCTAACTGTCCGTTTGTGCTGCCAAGGACCCTAACTGTTTGTTTGTGTTGATGAGGACCCTCATTGTTTGTTTGTGCTGATGAGGACCCTCGCTGTTTGTTTGTGCTGATGAGGACCCTCACTGTTTATTTGTGCTGATGAGAGCCCCCACTGTTTGAGTGTACTGAAGAGGACCCTCACTGTTTGTTTGTGCTGAAGAGGACCCTCACTGTTTATTTGTGCTGATGAGAGCCCCCACTGTTTGTGTGTGCTGAAGAGGACCCTCACTGTTTGTTTGTGCTGACGAGGTCCCTCACTGTTTGTTTATGCTGATGAGGACCCTCACTGTTTGTTTGTGCTGATGAGGGCCCTCTGTGTTTGTTTGTGCTGATGAGGACCCTCACTGTTTGTTTGTGCTGATGAGGACCCTCACTGTTTGTGTGTGCTGAAGAGGACCCTCACTGTTTATTTGTGCTGATGAGAGCCCCCACTGTTTGTGTGTGCTGAAGAGGACCCTCACTGTTTGTTTGTGCTGACGAGGTCCCTCACTGTTTGTTTATGCTGATGAGGACCCTCACTGTTTGTTTGTGCTGACGAGGTCCCTCACTGTTTGTTTATGCTGATGAGGACCCTCACTGTTTGTTTGTGCTGACGAGGTCCCTCACTGTTTGTTTATGCTGATGAGGTCCCTCACTGTTTGTTTTGCTGATGCGGACCCTCACTGTGTGTTTATGCTGATGAGGACCCTCACTGTTTGTTTGTGCTGATGAGGACCCTCACTGTTTGTGTGTGCCTAAGAGGGTCCTCACTATTTGTTTCTCAAATCATTTTCCATAGGTCACACCAGCAAAGAAATACTTACAGAAACAAAGGAAACTTAGACTGCTTATCTTGACATCGCATTATTAATGCTTTTTCTGAGGAATATTTATGCCAGAATAATAAATATATTAACCATTTACCTGTTCAATATTCATGTAAGAAATAAGAACACCATGCCTATTTATTAGCTGAATTTGAATAATGGTATACGTACACAGTGAATTTTGGTATTGGTAGAAACTCACTGTCAAGTATATTATAAGTTCGTAAAGAAACAGAGCAAACCCTGAACAGACGGCCCCTACAGGAACCTCTGATCTGGGTCTAGTCTGTTTGTGAAAAGCGTTTATATGAGTGCAAGTGCTAATACCAACCAGCTGATATTTTATAGGGACATCGTGAACAAGATACGTCTTCACCATGGTAGAAACTGTAGAATCAGCTCTATATTATTTCATATACGAACAGAGCAGATTTTGATCGGACGGCTTCTACAGTAGGTGTCTGATCTGGGTCTACCCAGTGGCATACCTATCATCTCTGGATCTTCTACAGTAGGTGTCTGATCTGGATCTGAATATTTATATTAGTATCTATGTCGAATCGTCCATCTTTAACCCTTCGCTTGCTGAATTTTAAAATACATTTCTCCTTCTATACCCATGTCCTGTTGTATAATTACATATATCTTCACTGTGTACAAGTATTTCGCTGTGCAATCACTGCTGTGGAGTGCACTGGTTGCACAATCAACTTGTAAATAGTGCAGACCCTGATGAGACAGCTCCTTCAGGAGCTGTCTCATCTGGGTCTTCACTATTTACAGGTAGGTATATTGACGCGAATAGCAAGCGAAGGGTTAAGATAGACGTCAGCTTAATGTATGAAGTAGTGTAAAGCTCGTGCCGAAAACTCCTCTAGGGGCTTTTGGAATGACATTCGACCTGCATGAAGAAGCCGCCTCCCCAAAAGTTCTAAATTCTTCTCTACTAAAAGTTCAGTTTATCCAGTTTTTTCTTTTATTTGTTTAACTTAACAGACATTCAATTCAATTTTTTTTTTTTTTTTTTTTGAATAAATGTCTTAAGTTGCTCGTCTGCGAAGCATTTCGCCAGCTACGATTTTCAATGTAATTTTTCCTCGTTTTCTAACATGAAATACAAAGTTTCAAACAGTACGGATCCTGATAAAATATCGACGGTTAGTAACATTATTGTTCACTCATTTTTGTTCCATAGACAAATATATAATGCGACACACAATGTATGTAACTAACAACATTGTTAACAGCGACTAGGATAAAAGTAAAAACAGCAAAACTTCTCCAAACCAGACGTTCAATTTAGTATAAATATCGGCCTTGGAGACATGTGTCAGCTTAATGCAGAATGAAAGTCATGCTGAAAGCTCCTCTAGGAGCTTTCTGTATGACTTTCATCCTGCATTAAGCTGCCATCTTCCTAAAAGTATCTTAATTCTTCTCTACAAGAATTCCGGTTTAGAGGAGCATTACAGTATCAACGTGGGTAGTGAATTATTTACTTTAACACCAGTTTATATACACAAAACATTGGTGGTAAATGGATACTATTACCCGTCAAGGAGCAATTTATCATGATTTCACGTAATTGTATATCAGCAGGACTGGAATTAGTAAAGCTAGATATTAAAATAAGACCATTGGCTGAAATATGCTTCACTCGGCTAATGTTCTCTTTGTCTCGCCGATAGTTTAGCTTGTGGCGAGCACGGTACAAAGAACGTTGAGGTAGATTCCAGAGAGCAAATAAGAAAAATCTGCAAATAACAATTTTCAATTTACAGGCACCCTAGTGCTTTGTAATTTGGGGAATGAATGTCTCGTCAATATTTAATTTTCCTCATTATTTCTACAGCGGGCATGGGGTAAAACCAGGGGATCCCTCTAATATCCGCTTTAGACACGAAATTCCCTTTGAAATTACCGATATGGATGTGATATTGATAAACGCAGAACCAAGAGTGGAGAATTATTTAAGATGTGTCTGCTATCCGGAACTACGATTTAAGGAATCCTGCTGGGCTAAAGCTGGGCTGTAAATCATCGCCTGTTTTCATTTACATCTTTTGTTTTTGCAAGCATCACAAGTAGGCCTTTATGCTTGGGTTTGATTTATGGTGAAAACTCGCCTGTGGTATTAGTTGACAATTTCTTCCGATTTCCAATTACGCCGTGCAAATTAGGGAATGTTTATTTAGCAGCACCGGCGAGGTCCGAAAGCATTATATTTGTATGAATATATCATATTTCTAGGGTTATTTCGATACGTATTTTATTGTCCAATGCGACAGATTCTTGTTCTTTAATAATAAAGATGCATTATCGTAAAGACGTTTATCCATGGTGCTATTTGTTTGAAAATTGTATTTAATACCGAATTGATTACTCTACAACGCTCGATTATTGTGACGAGTATTTATTAAAATTACGACCATTCTACAGATCTGTAGATTACTTTGCGAATTAACATTTTGAACGAGGGGGAAATTAGTGCACTAGCATTGGCAAACAGTGTAGACCAAGATCAGGCGGCTCATATAGCAGACCAAGATCAGTCCTCTCCTATAGCAGACCAAGATCAGACGGCTCCTATAGCAGACCAAGATCAGTCCTCTCCTATAGCAGACCATGATCAGACGGCTCCTATAGCAGACCAAGATCAGACGGCTCCTATATCAGACCAAGATCAGACGGCTCCTATAGCAGATCAAGATCCGACGGCTCCTATAGCAGACCAAGATCCGACGGATCCTAAAGCAGTTCCCTGGTTATTATCTACAGTAAAACCTCTCTATAACGGCCACTAAATTGTGTTAATTAGTTGGTATTTAGGGCAGGTGGCTGCTTAAAGCAAAGTGAACGTAAAACAGAACGCTCCTATAGGAGCGTTCTGTTTTACTTTCACATTGCTTTAAGCAACCACCTGCCTTTAACACAAAATACTTGATGCTATTTAGTGGTCGTTATAGAGATGTCTTACTGTATCTTGTCTGTCATTCAACATTCTATAGTAAAGTCAATCTCTTAATAAGATTGGACTCTGGAATTAAACACTAAAGGGCCATTTGAATATCTAACATTCAAAGGACACATGCACGCATGTTATATTAAGACTTTGTTATCGCACCAGGTAATATTGGTACTTTGAAAACAGTGTAAACCTAGACCGGGTACAAACGCCTATGTGTGGTCTTCATGTGTTACTTTACGTCTCCATTAAGCAACCATTAACATTTGAAGGCAATATGTTCCTTTATCAAATGGCAGCGTTAAGGAGAGGTTCTACTATATTTTGTTATACATACACATTTCTGTCTTACACATGTCTTACATGTGTCTTGAGCGACCATAAAAAGAGGTCTATAAGGTAGGTGCTGGCTTAATACAGGTCAAAAGTAATATAGGAGCATTTTGCATTACTTTTTCACTGTTTTAAGCAACCACCTGCTTTTTAAGATTCAAGTGTCAAATTAACTCATTTGCTCCCAGTGGATTCTTCCATGCTTATATATTGGATTAGTCCATTTTTTATCTAAGGGGTGCCTCGCCAAAATTTTCAATTTCGTTTTGTTTTATATTGAAATTCCTATCAGCAAACAGTGTAGACTCTGATCAGACGCCGCATTATGCGGCGTCTGATCAGAGTCTACACTGTTTGCCTATGTCCCATATATGGGATCGTGGGATCAAATGGATTAATATAATGCCGCTATAGACATGCTCTACTGTATATAAGATTTTTAACTTAATGATCGGTTTAGAGGGGGTTTACTGTATGTGGTTTTGAATAAAATGTTTTATTCGGGTTACATATGTTGCCAGTGATCACTGCATCTAACTCTGTCTACGTCTACACTGTTTGCACACGTCTAAATAGCTGTTTCCTGTAGTACCTTTAAAGAAATAACAAAACAAAACACACTTTTATGACATAATTGACGTTGCTGCGTGTTAGGCCATTTGATGGAATACTGGTACCTCACTGGCGAAAATTTGAGTAGAGGCATTAGTTGGAATGAAAACGAGCATGATTTCTTGACGAAACTCTGTAGCAACTACCATTTTCACAATTCTTGTGTTCATGAATATGCCATTTTAAAGTCCATTTAATAAATATTTATGATTTCACCATTTCTTACATAAATATTCACGATGTAAAGGGTTAACTCTGTCGGTAAGAACGAATACTATTTTATTGCATATACATACACCATGGACCGAGCTGAAACGCCAAGTTACGTGGCGTCTAATCTGGATCAGTTACGTGACGTCTAATCTGGATCAGTTACGTGGCGTCTAATCTGGATCAGTTACGTGGCGTCTAATCTGGATCAGTTACGTGGCGTCTAATCAGGATCCAACCTGGTTGATACTGTTAAACCTTCGATACTTCTAGATAAAGAAGGAAATATAAAATATCCCTTAATTAAGGAATATTCATGACAGACTTCACCAAATATGAATACTGATTAACTAATTTTCTTGCATTGTTATATGAAACAATTACAGTCAAACCTCTCTATACCAGAAATTCTAGTAGAGAAGAATAAAGCTACTTTTAGGCAGGTGGCTGCTTAATGCAGAGTAAAAGTCATGCAGGAGCTTTCTGCATGACTTTCATCCTGCATTAAGCTGCCACCTGTCCCCAAGTCCGATATTTATACTAAATTGAACGTCCGGTTTAGAGAGAATTTACTGTAGTTACACTGCTAGGACCAATTTTGGTAGTATAAAGTTATAAAGATGAATGTTTGTTATGGCTCCATGAACAAAGGATCGGAGTAGATACTGTAGAACCAGATATACATGTACATTAGTTGATAAGTAGACTGAGCAGATCCTGATCAGATGGCTCCTGCATGAGTCATCTGATCTGGGTCTACTCTGTTTGCAAAGACGTCTCTATCAGGCAAAGGATTGTTGCTTTAAGTACAATCACTGTGTGTAAACTACTATGAATAGTGTATAGGTTAAATATGTGCATCTGATATTAGTATATCCTTGAGAGTACATACGGTAAAATCCCGCCAATTAATGCGACCACCTAAAAGAGGTATAAATCTGGGTGCAAGATGCAGGTGGTAGCTTAATGCAGGACAAAAGTAATGCAGAAAGCTCCTAGATGAGCTTTCTGCATTACTTTTGTCCTGCATTAAGCAACCACCTGCTTGTAAAGACATCCATGTTTATTCATTCATCGCATTAGAGGGGTTCTACTGTACTTGAAAAGAAAACGACACACCATTTGTTTTACAACTTGATAATATTATGGTTTATAAGGCACGCCCAATAGTGTACAGTGGTGGCCAAACACTACATGTACACGTGTACTATATTCATATACATATACATGTATTTATGTACATACATGTATGTCTATTACATGTGTAAGTAGGTCAACATGCTTTCCGATAATTTCCATATAAAACTAGATTTGTATCTTCGCAAACAGGGTATACCAAGAGCAGTCGGTCCCTTTAGGAGCGTTCTGATCAAGATATGTCCTGTTTGCTTATGGAATAATATACATGGGTATAATTATGTGATTCTACAGTTTCTGCTATGGCCAAACTTTCCTTTCATCATATGCAATTGTAAAAAAAAATCAGCAAATTTATATTCATTATGCCATTTTTTCATACACGAATATTCATAGAAAAAAGGGTTAAGAAAAATATTTACTGTTGCATAAGTTTTGCAAAATATATATGGAAAAATTAAAGCAACACAACACATGTATGAATTTATGCAAACCAAAGATAAACAGGAAAACAAAAATGTATGCATTCATGTATTGTCGTCGCCTAAGGATTTTTCTATCAATTTTCAATAGTGCAATAAGTGTTGGTTCCTACCTGTACGTTTTTATACGCCCACCTAATAAAGGTGGTCGTATATTGTCGTGGCCCTGTCCGTCCGTCCGTTCGTTCGTTCGTTCGTTCGTTCGTTCGTTCGTTCGTTCGTCCGTCAACATTTTGTTTGTCCGCTGTTTTCTGGGAAAACTATTAGACAGATATTAATGAAACTTAACACAAATGTTAAATGCATGAAGATCTGAAGCTGAGTTGATTCTGAGGTTCATTTGATTTTTCATTTCAGAGTTATGGCCCTTGTCCTTAAAAAATATGCAAATAGTTTGTCCGCTGTTTTCTGGGGAAACTATTTGAGAGATATTGATGAAACTTCACACAAATGTTTAATGCATCAAGATCTGAAGCTGAGTCGATTCTGAGGTTCATTTGATTTGTCGTTTTGGAGTTATGGCCCTTTTACTTAAAAAAATAATGCAAATACATGCAAATAGTTTGTCTGCTGTTTTCTGGTAAAACTGTTTGAGAGATATTAATGAAACTTCACACAAATGTTTAATGCATCAAGGTCTGAAGCTAAGTCGATTCTGAGGCTCATTTGATTTGTCATTTCGGAGTTATGGCCCTTTTACTTGAAAAATAATGCAATTACATGCAAATAGTTTGTCCGCTGTTTTCTGGGAAAACTATATGACAGATATTAATGAAACTTCACACAAATGTTAAATGCTTCAAGATCTGAAGCTGAGTTGATTCTGAGGTTCATTTGATTTTTCATTTCAGAGTTATGTCCCTTGTGCTTGAAAAATATGCAAATAGTTTGTCCGCTGTTTTCTGGGAAAACTATTTGACAGATATTTTTGAAACTTCATACACATGTTTAATGCATCTAGACCTAAAGCTAGGTCGAGTCTGAGGATCATTTGATTAAATGTTTCGGAGTTATGGCCCTTGCAATTAAAAAAATAATGCAAATCTATGCAAATATGAGGATGGCCATAACTTTTTCATTTACAATGATATTTGCTTCAATTTTTTTATATGGTTAAACCTTAATGTGAATTTTCACATATATTGCGGGGGTTTTGATATGTCATTTTATTCTAAAGTTATGGTCCTTGAACTTTGTGTGTTTGTTGCTTTGTTAGTCGGTAAATTTTTAGTTTGTCGGTTGATATAAATGAAACTTAACAACTTAACACAAATGTTTTAAGCAACAAAATTTGAAGCTGAGTTTATTTTGAGGTTCATTCAGTTTGTCTTTACAGAGTTATGGCCGTTGCACTTTACAAAAATCTGCAAAAATGAGGATTAGCTGTAACTTTTTTATTTAATAAGATATTCACTTGATTTTTAAAAAAAATAGTACCAACTTAATATGGAAATCAAGATCTGAAGCACAGATTAGAAAATGTCAACACTTATAAGGCATGTTGAATTGGAGAAAGTTTGCAAGTGGGCGTATTATGTACCGTATGCGGTACTCTTGTTATAATTAGAGGCATCTAAATCTATGATGTAATTACTTCTCTAAGACTTATTTGGCAACCATCTTAATTATTGACATAATTAAATATTCTATAAAGAGACTACTCTAGGACGTGTTTGTATACTACGTCAATTAACCCCTTTTCTCATATAAACGTGTTTTCACGCATTTGCAAACAGAGTAGACCCAGATCAGACGGCTCCTAGAGGAGCCGTCTGATCAGGGTCTACTCTGTTTGCTAATAGAATTTGAAAGATCATTGTCTTCACTTTCTAAAATGGCTATAATGTACCACCTTCCCCATTTCATTATAACTATTTTGTCTATGAATATTCAGTAGGTATTGAAATTTGGACTAAATATAGAACAGGGAAAGGGTTAATGATGTAATTTGGTGTACAGTATAATCTCGATACTTCGAAATTTAAGTAAAGAAGAATTAATGCCTTTTTAGGAGCTTTCTACATGGCTTTCACCCTACATTAATCTGTCACCTATCTTTAAGAGCAAAAATGATACGCAGTTGAGTGAAAGTAAAACAGAACGCTCCTATAGGAGCGTTCTGTTTTACTTTCACCTTGCTTTAAAAAGCCACCTGTTTTTAACACAAACTATTTTATGTAATTTGGTGGCCGTTATAGAAGTGTTACTGTACAAAGCTGTTGAACATTTAACTGATTTTCAATAAAAAAAATAGCTTCTGTAAAATAAAACAAATAATGAATTAGTACATGTCAGTAATTACATGTATAATGAAAATGAATGTGTCAGACGCATTCTCACCTAATAGAGCAAGATAACCTTTACTTGAAAATCGAATGTTGTTGTTTTTTTAAATTACATTTCTATTTCTCTTTTTTCCCACTAAAATTAAGACTCACCGTTTAACAAACATCTACATGGAAATTCAAACTTAGCAAATGTTCTTGATATACTAACGCGGTTTAGTTTCCAGTATTGGTTTCATTGAATATACTATATATAATCGTACCTAACCTATACAATCTTTTCAATGAACGTTAACTCGTTATCTGGTGAATATTCATATTAGAGAAACAATTACATTTGTAGATGTTTTTATTACTGACATGTATACACTGAGCGCTTTAACTACAGTAGAACCCCTCTATTGTGACCATTTAATGAATAAACATGGTTGTCTTTATAAGCAGGTGGTTGCTTAATGCAGGACAACAGTAATGCTGAAAGCTTCTCTAGGAGCTTTCTGCATTACTTTTGTCCTACATTGAGCTACCATCTACATCTAGCACCCAGAAGTATACCTCTTTTAGGTGGTCGCATTAGCGGGGTTTTACTGTATAACATAAAGTATATAATTAAATATATACTTTCCTTAACCCATTCCCTCATATTGACGCCTTTTGGCACCTCTGCAAAAGTCACCGGTTGAAACCATTGTGATAAATAGAGCATTTGCTCCTATAGGAGCAAATGCTCTATTTATCACAATGGTTTCAAACTACAGAATTCTAAAATTGTCATTTCCTCTAGTTAATGCTCCTTTTTGGTAGATTTATTCAAAGAGGTTGGGTCTAAAAATAGCCTATGGAGGAATGGGTTAATAAGCAAACAGTGTAGCAGCTGATCAGAGACATGAATATGATCCGTCTGAACTGTTTACAATGCGTCAAAAGGCTTCTCGAATAGGAAAAGGGTTACTCCAGAATATGCGGACAACTCTTGTAGAGTATCTTACGTTTTGGCTAAGGACAAAGTCTGATTCCTCTGATAAATATGGGTTCAATCACGACTTGTCAATGCTACAGAAGGCTAATGCGACAAGTGCATATTGCTTGGTAAATATTCTTAGCAAATGCTACTAAAAAGTGATAATACGGATGACTTGTACGAGGCATTGAATGCCAGGTTAGAATATTGGCAGGTAAACGCTGTAGTTGGTATTTAGGGCAGGTGGCTGCTTAAAGCAAGGTGAAAGTAAAATAGGAGCGTTCTGTTTAATTTTAAACTTGCTTTAAACAGCCACCTGCCTTTAAAACAATATACTTGATGTAATTTAGCGGCCGTTATAGAGAGGTTTTACTGTATTTTGCAAAATCAAGAAAGCTCTGAAAAATATTTGACGACTTGGTTTTGTTTGAACAACTATACATGTTGAAATTCAATTTTATGGTAATATCGATAGTAAAAGAATGTACATGTATGTATTTAATATACCAAGCCTAAAAATCGTGTTTTCAATTATTTAGAGGTCAGGCAAGTTGTCTATACTTGGACCAGTGCTATAAATGATTGGTAAGAATGCAGTTAAAGATGATTTTCAATGTGAAAATTGGAAATGACAAGTGACATTTGCTCTTTGCAAGAATAGCTTTAACACAGTGACGTTTATTTCGGCCATTGCCATTTGTAGAGTCATTCGGGACAGTTGTTATTTTACTTCGGTCTCAGAAGAACAATCATCTGTTGTAACAATTGCGTCACCCTCACTTCGGTTTCAGGAGAACGTCCATCCGTCGGCGGCCCTTCAGGAACGTTATTGCCCTATCATATCTATTTCAGAACAACCATCCCTCCGGAACGTTTTTGCCTTCAAACTTCAATCTCAGAACAGCTACCTCCCCTCGATACCGTTGTTGCCCTCTGACTTTAGTCTAAAAACAACAACCATTCCTCGAAGCCGTTACTGTCTTCTAACTTCGGTGTTAACCCTTCTCTTGCTGAATTTCAAAATACATTTCTCCTTCTTTAGCCATGCCCTGTTGTATAATTACATATATCTTCACTGTGTACAAGTACTGCTGTGAAGTACACTGGTTGCACAATCAACTTATAAATAGTGCAGACCCTGATGAGACAGCTCCTGCAGGAGCTGTCTCATCTGGGTCTTCACTATTTACAGGTGGTATATTGACGTGAATAGCAAGCGAAGAATTAAAAAACCACCATCCCTCAAGACTGGTGTTGTCCTGTCACGTTGATCCCAGGACAGCAACCATCTATTGGGATCTTTGTTGTTCTCTGACTTTAATTACAGGACAACTACCATCCCTCAGGAGCGTTGTTGTCCCCTCACTGTGACCCCAGGACAACAGCCATCAATCGGGGGGTGGGGGGGGGGGGTGTTGTTGTCCTCTCACTTTTATCTCAGGACATCAACAATATCCCTCGGGGATGTTGTTGTTCTCTCACTTTGATCCCAGGACAACGACCATCCCTCGGGATTGTTTTTGTCCTTTCACTTTGATCTCTGGGCAACAACTATCTCTCGGGATAGTTGTTGCCCTCAAACATTGGTCTCATAACAACTACCACTGCCCTCTCACGTCGGTCCCGGGACAATAACTATAATTTTGGACCGTTATTGCCCTACCACTTCGGTATCAGGACAGCAAGCATCACGTGGGCCGTTATTGTCCTCTCAATTTGCTCTCAGGACAACAACCATGACATTATTGTCGTCTCACTTCAGTCTCAGAACAACAACATCCCTTGAGACCGCTGTCGACCTCTAACTTCGGTCTCAGTACAATGTCAATCACTTTGGACCACTATTGTCTTCTCCCTTTGGTCTCAGGACACCAACCATAGCCCGTGACTCTTTAGATAATAAACGACCTGTATATTAATTGACCATGTACATGTAATGGCTTGATTGATAAACAAACAGCTGCATTTCGCAAAAAAAATAGGCCTGTTTATCTGTGTGTGTGTTTGTTTTCTTTTCGCATGAGTCACAGGCATTCCGTAAAATTCATATAATATTTTATTAAACGAGTTCTGAAAATGCTATTAAGCGAGCCGCTGGCGAGCTCAGAAACATTTTCCAGAACGAGTGTAATAAATACTAATGTAAATTGGTAACGAGTATTAGATTTTGTTATCACACCAGGAAAACAGACGGTTCTGAATCATCTTATCAGCTTGACCAGATAGCATCCGCGTTACAATGTACGTTCGTACGTCTGCGAGAGGTAAATGAGTCGCCATAATTCGATGTTAAAGCAATGTTTAAATATAGTAAAAACCCTCTAAAGCGACCACTTAATGGGGAGACATTAATGATTTTAAAAGCAGGTGGTTGCTTAATGCAGGACGAAAGTAATGCAGAAAGCTCCTGCAGGAGCTTTCTGCATTACTTACGTCCTGCATTTAGCTACCATCTGCCTCTAAGACCCAAATTTATGCCTCATTTTGATGGTCGCATTAGAGGGATTTTACTGTATAAGTTAAAACTGAATCAATTATTATTCTATCTCAGTTACCTATGAAATCGGTTTGAATCCAGATGAGAGGCCGTGTAGCTCGGCGTCTCATTAGGATCCAAACTGTTTGTTACTATGGTAATAGTTTTGAAAAGAAAATGGGAGAAAAATTACAAAAAAGACAACTGTAGTTGAGGACACATTTCGTAGGTGACAAAATTCGTTTGCATAAACTTTCGTCCATTTAGTTTTCAACATTACAAGACATTGAATAACTCTACAAAACGTGTAGAGTGTCAATAAGCTTGAATCCTGGTTAGACGTCTTGTGTTCTGCCAGTGGTTTGTAAGACAATCAAGTAACTTGCTCTGTATGTCAGACGGCTAATTCCAAAGGCATGTAATTTGACTTATGTTTACAAAACTGTTTTTCTTCTCCTTATAGCTAATCAAATTCAGGCATTGTTTCGGTCAAGTCGTATGTTCGAAATTTTGACCGAGTCTAATCAGGGTCTGCTCTGTTTGCTTATGAATTTATAACAGATCTGACTTTACAGTTTCTACCAATACCAAACTTTCATGTGTACACATGCCACTATAACAATTCAGATAATGAATATTTATGATGCCATTTTGTCTTACAATACATGAATGCTAAACAGGGGAAGGGTTAATTTTTATACGGTAAACTTTTCAAGCAAATTTTGGCATAGTTAAAAACGGTAGCATCAGGTTTATGTAGTTTCATAAACAAACAGAGCATACCCAGATCAGCCGGCTCCTACAGGAGCCGTCTGATCTGGATCCACTCTGTTTGCAAATGCATGCAAAAATTTAATATGAGGGAAAAGGCTAAAACATTGCTTCTTGCCAGATTCAAAGTTGTTTGTCATAAAATTCAATAAAAACAAAAGCTCTGATTGGTGAGACACCGTGAAGAAATATACTAGATGCCACATTTTAACCACGGCGTCTAGTCCGCTACTTGCCAAGCCTAAATTTTAATTTTCGTATTCAACCCGTTTATATTCACTGGCATATCAGTTGAATACAGTAAAACCCCGCTAATGCGACCACTTAAAAGAGGTATAATTCTGGGTGCTAGATGCAGGTAGTAGCTTAAAGCAGGACAAAAGTAATGAAGAAAGCTCCTAGATGACCTTTTCAGCAGATTTGTTGAAAGTGGTTGGGTCTAAAATATCCTATGAGTGAACTCTTTCGGCGCCAATGTCGCCTGTTGGCACCATTGAAAACAGTGCAGTCCCAGGTCAGATGCCGCCTTTTCAAGGCGGCATCTGACCTGGGACTTCACTGTTTTCTGTAGTATTTTAGCCCAAGCATACAGCTTTTTTAAAAACAAATGTTTTACTAATAAACATTTATTTTTTAGTGATATTTAATATGAAATTATTATTGCAGACGACACTTCTAAATTTGGCGGCAAAAGTGTTAAGACCGCTCTACGTTTGTGTAAAAAGAGGTCTCAATCGATATAAAAACTGTCAGGGCATTAGTATTGCGAAATAATTTACCAAAATCATCTGCATAAACAATATATTTCGTCCTGCCTAGATAAAAGGCATTTACATGGCATCTCAAAAGATTCATTTTGTTTTATTTTCCAAAACATCACTAAATTGTCACGAGGTAACTAATATTCCGGTATAGTTGGAGTCTTCCGGTACGTCGTGTCATCCCATGTGTTATTTTAAGATATGTGTGCGTGTGCCATTCGTAACTACTCGTCTTATTCCGTTCGGAATTTAAACCGCAACTTTTGAAAATGCTGTGGCGTTGGCCAATCAGAGTTGGTTATTCGGTTTTTCCTTTTTTCGTGAAAACTGGATTATTGCCGCCAAAATGAAACTGCGGTTTAAAATAGGTTACACTGCCAATGACAAGACTGGCTTCGCTGACGCGTGTTCACATCGTTTGGTGTGACTTAATGCTTTTAGAATCCCTTCATAGTCATCATATGTTGACGCTACGTGACCTTTTCAGTGGCACAGTGCCTTAATGCTATACCCCCCCCCCCCAGTCCAAACAATCCGATTTTTTTTTCAATATAAGGCGTTTTATGACGTTATGTCATTTTGCCCTTCGTAAGTAATGGGGTTATATATTTTCTTGGTTTTTTTTCGCTCTTCATGTGGAGTTGCTGTGGAATGTCGTTCGGCATTTTCTGCCCGACCTGTAGTCGTTTTTTGTGTTTTATAGGTATAAAATACGTAAGTGCAATGCATTGAAGCAAAAGTAGATACAGTAAAACCTCTCTATAACGGCCACTAAATTGTGTTAATTAGTTGGTATTCAGAGCAGGTGGCTGATTAAAGCAAGGCGAAAGTAAAACAGAACGCTCCTATAGGAGCGTTCTGTTTTACTTTCACCTTGCTTTAAGCAGTCATCTGCCTTAAACACAAAATATTTTATGTAATTTAGTGGCTGTTATAGAGAGGTTTTATTGTAGATATAAAATACTTTCAAAAGTGCAATGCACTGAAGCAAAAGTAGGCTAGATACAAATAAATTACCCCTTCAAAGAATACGCGAATATTTGTAAAAATTCTCAGCGACCACGTCATCGATCGAACATTCCCTGCGTCAACAAGTTACAACCATAGCAACGCATTCCAGTAGGTCTACTTAGAAAAAACTGGTATCCGCGACTGTTTAACCTTGTATTTCATAAATACGCCATTCCATACCTTTGCAAACACATTAGATCTAGATCAGACGGCTCCTATAGGAGCATTTTTGAACAGGATCTGTTACGTTTGGACCGGCAGCGTCGCTCAGTAGTAGAGCAGCCACGTGCGGTCGTGGGTTCGATCCCCGGTCGCGACAGACCAAAAGTCGTTAAATGTTGGTACTAGTAACGCTCGACATTAATAGGATAGTTCTAGGACTGGTAGGCCCGGTGTCAGGATAATGTGACTGGGTGGGGTGTCCTTGCCATGTGTCCGCGGCAGGGGCATTCCAGTGAGGCAGCACTATAACTTGTCTCAAGCGGCTGCCGTCTGAAAATAACTGAAATACTTCTGGCCGGCCGACCCAACTCACTCACTCACTGCTATGTTTGCTTATGAAATAATATAGATATGGTTTTACTTTCTGCCATGGCCAAACATTCCTATGTTAATATGCCATTATAAAAGTAATCTACTTAATTAATATTCATGATGTAATTATTTCTTACATGAATATTCATGCAGTATAGGGTTGAAATATACACTCACAGTATTTGGATGATTAAACAACTAAAATGCACTATTCCTCTCCGGCAGATCAAACTGCTGTTTTGCTACCTCTATAAACACTACAATGACATGGTAATAAAAATGTTTTTTTAACCCTTTCCCTCATAGGCTATTTTAGATACAGCCCCTTTGAAAAAATCTACCGAAAAGGAGCTTTAACTAGAGAAAAGTAAAATTTTAGAATTTTGTAGTTTGAAACCATTGTGATAAATAGAGCATTTGCTCCTACGGGAGCAAATGCTCTATTTATCATAATGGTTTCACAAAGTGAGTTTTACAGAGTCATCAAAAGTCGTCAATATGAGGGAATGGGTTAAGGTGACTCAGATCAGACGACTAACGACCGCAACGAACTAACACAGACGGTGTTGATGTGTCAATAACGTCAAACGGAAAATGTATACGTCCCAGGCACAAGGGTAAGACGCGTTTATGTCAGTATATGTATATATAGAAAGAAGGGATCCGACTTCAAAAGATCCAACTTACCCACTCCTCTACTTTAAACTCTTCGCACTGCAAGAAATGCACCGATTTCGATCAAATAAAAAGCTATTCTGTAAGCAAAGACAGCACCATAAACCTGAGAAAAATGGCCAAAATTCGTTAGTCGGACACGACCTCGTCCCTGAGTGCGAACAGTTGAAGCCTTGAAACGATTACTTATACGTCAAACACAGTAAAATTTGGCGTTCATATCAGCAATATATTCAATGAAAAGAACTTTTCTACAGGGATCATACACGAAAACGTGTGTTTTTACTGTCATTCTTGCGATTTTCAACGTTTGCAGCTGACCTCGTTTTCAAGAAGTCAAACTTTGGTCACGTGACTATACAACAGCTGCGTTATTTCATTGGACGGGCGGAAAATGGCGATGTTTTTCCGATGGATAACGAACAAGGTTGAATAGTTCGCTTTCGTCAATGGCCAATCAAAACATGCACAACAAGAATTCACGTGACATGACTTCGTCGACTTGAAAATGAAAGTAAAAGTTGCTGACACGAGAGGAACATGTAAACACACAGAAATGACAGTAAAACGTCGTTTTCGTGTAAGATCGCAGTAAGAAAGTTCTTTTTATTGAATATAATGCTGATATGAACGCCAAATTTTATCGTGTTTGACGTATAAGTAATCGTTTCAATGCTGTCAGCGGTTCGCACTCGGGGACGAGGTCGTGTCCGACTAACTTATTTTGGCCATTTTGCTCATGTTTCTGATGCCGTGTTAAGTTTATTCCTAATTTGACCGGGAAAATCTTTGCATATTCGAATAAAAAATGTTTTTGCTTACGGAATAGCTTTTTATCTGATCGAAATCGATGCATTTCTTGCAGAACGAAGGGTTTAAATTAGAGGAGTGGGTAATTTGGATCTTTTGAAGTCGTATCCCTTCTTTATATATATACATATACTGACCCAAAAGTATCTTACCCCTGTGGTTCCAGGTAAATATTATTTTTATGTTGAATTTATTTTAAAAGTTCGTATGATAAAACGTATGAAAAGTACATCGTGTATGACCAGTATTTTATTTACTTTAAGAATTCGGACATCCGATATCCACAGTCAATAGGTTGGGAGAGCTGAATAAGTCAATCTGGCACCATTAATTGGATAACTTTAATAAGTCTGCCATGGTGACATGTAGTCTAGACCTTGGTTAATCTGATCTCCAGGAGCAGTTTGATCTGAGTCTGCACTGATTGCGAAAGTTTCTCCGTACACTTAAGAGTTAATACGGTATTCACAGTTTGTTTCGTAAGAGGGGAAAGGTTGAGGTTGTTAAACTGCAACATGCAATCATTATCAACCCTGAGCCAGCTGTGAAAAGAGTAATATCTGCTCCAATTGGGATCTGGTGCACATTTGTCTACATCCGTGTCGATAAAGCCTTTACGAAATGATTGACCAAGTGTCAAACAGCTTGGATCCTGATGAGACGCCGAGTTACTCGGCGTCTCATCTGGACCGAAGCTGTTTGCGAGTCTGGTCACAGATCGCGAGATAAGGGTAATACGGTGCACGTAGACCTGGTAACAAAATACGACAGAACCTCTCTAAAGCGACTACGTAATGGGTATCTTTAAAAAACAGGTGGTTGTTTAATGCAGGACGAGAGTAATACAATGTATAACTTCTATCTGCGCTAAGCTGCCCCCTTCGTCTGTGACACAACACTACACCTTATTTTGGTGGTTATAAATAAATAAATTCATGATGTACTTGGATTTCAGCTGGTCTCCACGTGTCTCGTTATTTCACTCTTTTAAATCTTTCCCTGCCACATTTTTGTCTGCTGCAATTTTCTTTCTTTCATTTTACATTTCACAGTAACAAACAGTTTGGATACTGATGTGACGCCGAGTTACTCGGCGTCTCATCTGGCTCCATACTGTTTGCATAGGTAATCACAAATGCGACATTGGCAGCGAAAGGGTTAACCCTTATCATTCTATACACGAACTATCTAGCATTTGAAAACAGTTTGGGTCTAGATGAGATGCGAAGCAACTCGGTGTCTCATCAGGATCTAAGCTGTTTGACACGCATTAAACAGCTTCTCAAACGGAGCACGCAGAAGTAAGTGAAAATATAACAGATCAGAGCATTGACAGACAAATTAACTAATATTGCTTTAGCACGATAAAGGTTAAAGAGGAAGTCCCTACAAGGATCGCATATTTTCAATAATATCATAAAACTTGGTATTTGTTATGCTCTATCATTATTATGAAGGTTCCCAATTTGAACTTATATCGAAAAATGCCCCTGTGATACAAATAAACCGATTTCATCAATACTGATAATTTTTGTTCTACAACACAATATTATCGGCCTTTTCCGTTAAATTCTTCCGCGTTCTGCCGATGATCACCCGATCCCTCAATTGTTTACGTAATACCTTTCTCGGAAGTGATCGGAGAATCGCGAATATGGCGAACAGTTACGAAACTAAACCCAACCCGAATAAAACTGAAACA